>CM031604.1:96307981-96312981 GCA_018398815.1 Conus ventricosus
TGTCAAAGCGTTATTGCCTGCTCCCATTTTCCAAATTCTTATTTTACGCGTTTTTTTTTTCTTTTTTGTTTTTGTTTTTCTCTCCCTTCATGCTGCACAACTTTACATACCACGGAAATAGACTTTGAACACACACACACACGCATGCGCGCATGCACACACACACACACACACACACACACACACCAACAACACACACGACAGTACGAGAGGAAAATGCTGCAACGGCCATTCAACAATCCCTCGAGTGAAACCGACTTCACTTTTTTCTTTACACATCAAACCATCTTATGTTCAGCTGATGTAAAAAAAAAAAAAAATAAAATAATAATATGAAAAGTAAATACATTTTAAAAAGTTAACAGCCGTAGCCAAAAAAAAGTAAATGAATAAAAAAAAGTTAAGAGCCGTTGCAAACGCAGATGATTAGATTCAGAACTGTCTTTAACTTGATTGTTTGTTCGCCAGCGCCCCACCTCCCTTCCTCTTTTCATCCCCTCCCTCCCTCCACGCTCCCTCCATCTCACCAAATATGAACATAAAAAATCAGGCTCAGAATTCAATGGGAGTTAGGGGAGGGGGGGGGGGGGGGGGGGGGGGGTATGGACGTAGATTTCATCATACCTTCAGCAACATACAAAAAATCAAAATGATTGCACAAGCAAGAACGCATACGCGCGCGCTCGCACGCACGCACATTCAGAGAGAGAGAGAGAGAGGAGAGAGAGAGAGAGAGAGAGAGACATATATCATGTTACAAATCATAACAAATAGTCGTTAACTCGGCACTCGCGCAAAAAGAAAAGAAAAGACGAACCCATCAATGTACAGCAGACTTCAACAACAAGAACACACAACAACAACAACAACAACAACAACAACAACGAGAAAAAGTGGGTAATAATAACAGGATGAAAACGGGCACAATAATCCCATTTCTGAAACTGTCTGGTGTTCACTCGCAACGCACGTGCAGCTTAGGTGACCGTCAAAACGTAGGCAACTATATGGTGTAATATGCACAAGAAAATTACGTTTAAGAAAATAAAATAATATATATTATATATATATATATTATATATATATATATATATATATATATATTTTTTTATATTTATGTGTGTGTGTGTGTGTGTGTGTGTGTATGTGTGTGTGTGTGTGTGTGTGTGTGTGTGTGTGATATATATTATCACCGATTCCTAACCTTAGTTGAAGCCTCCTATATAAAGTAGCTCACGCCGATGTTTAATTGGTCTCCACTGAATCGCAAAATGTACGCTTAATAGGTAATAATTTTATGATAGGTCTCATAGATCGGGCCAGACATTTCGGGCGCTAACGACAGCATCTGTCAACGTTACTCTGCTTTTAAGCTGTTGGATTTTGTTGCTGTTTTTAAATAGTCTATTGGGCAATCGATTACGGTTTTTGCAAGATGATGTCTAACTTTCGCACGCTTGCCAAGCAAATTGATTTATTCGATCACAATCTCCCTCCCTTTTTTCTTAACACGGGAGGGGCGGGGAGGGGGGCTTTGGTCTGTGTAGGTGGTGAAGATGGATGTGTGTGTGTGTGTGTGTGTGTGTGTGTGTGTGTGGTGTTGTGTGTGTGTGTGTGTGTATGTGACTCTGTGTGTGTGTGTGTGTGTGTGTGTGTGTGTGTGTGGTGTGTGTGTGTGTGTGCGCGCGCGCGCGCGCGCGCGCTCGCGCGCGTTTCTGTCCTGTTCAGGTCGGTCGCGGTTTCGCGTCATTAATTATGATTTACACTCCAGACTCGCTTCTATAGAATTTCCTTCCAATTCTTCAGCGCAAACAAACAAATCTAAGTACATCGTCAATATCTTACTGTGACGGTGACAGTAGAAAAAAATGCGCAAGCGCGCAGTTTTTGTTTTTTTTTTTTTGTGTTGTTTGTTTGTTTGGGCTTTTTTTTTTTTTTTTTTTGGGGGGGGTGTTTGTTCGTTTTTTTGTTTTGCTTTTTGTTTTCAAAATCTGTGTGTGTGTGTGTGTGTGTGTGTGTGTGTGTGTGTGTGTGTGTGTGTGTAGTTTTTTTTTCACAGGTTTTTTTTTTTTTACCGTTATTACACAACCGTGATGCGTTACTAGCACAGCTTTTACAGTCAACGTCAGCGTTTGTACACTGCACGAGAGTCGTCACTTCAACTGACTCTGGCAATAACCATCCTTACGACGCTAATGAAAACGACATGGTACGATTGCTGTGTGGTGATTTACATGGGGGGTTTTACTATCCAGCAGCCCAAGTGACAGGTTGGTGGGAGTTCGTGCACAACCGTGATCTTTTGATCAGAAACGAGACACTGGGGGATTACACAAAACAGGAGGAAATAGTCTACGACAGGACGGTCATCGTCGGCCACGCGCCAAATTCGCCGCTCAATTGTGGATGGATAGTCTGTGCTGAGATGCATAACAGGTAAAACTTTGAATAGGAACAGTCAATTTGGATACTGCCAAGTGATGGTGAGAGGACCATGGTACGGGCCAGAGGCTGCTAAAGACAGAAGAGTCAACGTGGACAGTTATCCTTCAGTGGGTTTGACCGATATTTACCTGGCAGCAAGGTTGTGATGCATAGAGGCTGTTAAAGACAGAAGAGTCAACATGGACAGTTATCCTTCAGTGGGTTTGACCGATATTTTACCTGGCAGCAAGGTTGTGATGCAGCTGTGCTGCGGCGTAGAACGGAAACACCGCCGCTGCCGTTGGCGCATCTGCTCCATGGTCAGTGACGGCGGCTGGTTAGTCCGTCCGTTGGTCTGTCCGCCTGTCGCTCCGATCCCACTGATTTGCACTGTGTGCCGCTCGCACCTGTCGCCTGAAATTGTCTGATCCAATTTTCTACTCACTGAAAAAAAAAAGTGACTTTCAATATCTTTTTTTTTTCTTTGAAGGTGGTAAAATCTGTCACTTCGATCGGCTTTACTGGTCAATGATGGTATTTCGAACAATGTGCTTTACGTGGAAAAACAAACAAACACCAGGTAAACGATAAAACCGAAGTCAGCCAATGTCGTCTGCCCTTCAAGTCCCGTCACTCTCACGGGCAATGCCGAGTCGCCGTCACAGTTTCCATATCATTTCGGTAATCCGTCACCACCTTGGCCAGTTTTCACTGGATGTTGTTTTGTTGTTGTTGTTGTTGTTTTTTCACCACTAGTTATTTATTATCCTCACATCACCGGCGTACAACGTTAACCAAGGGTTCCACGCTGAAGGTCTCCTCAGTAGTGTGCCGCAAAGAGAGCCAGGAAGGCCTGCGCCATTCTCAGACTTTGGTATCGGCGGTTCCTGCTCCTCTGGCGGCAGTCAGGTCTGTGGGCATGACACCAGAGTTCGGACGGCTAAAACTGCAACTTGTTCTAACTTTCGTCGCCCTTTTCTCTTTGAGAGGGGCCCTCTCTTTCACCCCTCCCCTCCCTCTCAATCCCCTCCCCTACCGACCCTCCTACTCCCACCCACCCCCAAACCCCCCACCCCCTGCCGCGCCTAATATTTTAATGAGCCAGGGATTAGAGGCCAGCGCATGCGCGACTCCTCTCTTGGCCGCGCGGTAGGTGGCGCGAGACCTATTGGATTAGCGTGATGGACAGACGGGGAGGGGGCCACGGCCGCTCAGGGAAATTAGGGGCGTTTATTCCACGCGGGGAGCGCGCGCCCCTCTCCTCCTTTCGCACCAATCAGCGATCTATGACAGTGTCGGCAGGCCGCTCAATAAGCACGGGGCGCCGGCCTTCGGAGCGCGCGCGGCGGGAGAGTGGGAAAGGAGCAGATGAAACACGTTGTTTGCGTCTCGAAGACTAGAGGTGTCGCACACTGAGACCATGAACCCACTCGATTGGGGAGAGGGAGCGGGGCGGGGGAGAGGTGGGGGGAAGGGGGAGGGGGTGGAGAGAGGAAGGAAGAGAGAAGTGGTGGCAGAGCGCTCTCACCCCTCTCTCTCTCCTCTCTCTTCTCGGGAGAGATTCGACCTCATTTTTATTGCTGTTCTGACGTGATCAGAACAATGTGACCTCCAAATTGTTCGAGCGCCCTTGTCGTCTTGTGTCTCGAAATATATTGATGAATAACGAAGAAGTAGGCTATTTCTGGCTCCCATGATGAAATAGATACAGGCCCAGAATTCATGGGAGCAAGAGTTACTCTACTTGTTCGTTATTTACTGTTCACTGTTCTCTGAATAATTTTTAAGATTTCCTTTCAAACTATTGACACACAACTGCAAACACTACTGCACACAACACAGTAAGGTTTAACAGCAATTGCCAGAGGCATTCGTTCTGGCAGCTGTATGAGCCACCTTACTTAGTAATTAACGGACGGTTTAGCGACGGGCAAGGAAGCGGGTGGGTGATGGTAAAGAAAAGCCCGGGGAGGCGGGGGAAATTCAAGGTTGGTCGTGCAATTGGCAACGGGCTAAAAAGTTCCAGACCTATTAATTAATCATGTGGAGACAAAACTGGTTGTCACTGGAATCAGTTGAGACGATACGTAGGCTAATAACATTGAGTCTCTTGCCATGGCGGCGCTTTTTCTGTGTTATTGAGGTATGGGTGAATCAACCACAGGCTGATTTAGTTACCAATCAGACGATGTTTCTATTTACAGTGTCTGAAGAAAAAAAACACCTGATATTGATATGTAACTGTATTTCATTTCTGACTTTTATTTGTATAGTTTGTATTGAAAGATTACGTGGGATAGCTAATCAGAAATAATATGGTAGTCTGTTTAAACATGGTCTTTTTTTCTCTCCCCCCCCCCCCCCCCCCCCCCCCGTCTTTTTTATTTTAAACATAGGGCCTACTTACATGTGTAAGCCAACGTGAGCGATAGATGATTATCAAAATTCAATTATCAGTTATACCCATAGAAGCTGAGAACAAATGTACAGACCCTTTTTGTTGTTGTGGTGGTGGTGGTGGTGTTATTGTTGTTGGCTGCACCAAACAGCAATCAAAAAATGAACATTTTAACGTT
>CM031604.1:96317981-96328565 GCA_018398815.1 Conus ventricosus
GTCCTTAGCGGTAACTATCCCCCTCTTTGTCTAAACTGTGCTTCATTTTCCGCGCTTAGTCACTCCTTTTTTGAAACTTACATACTTACTTGTATACTGAAGGCCTAGGTGATATCAGAATATGTCCAGCTGAAATACGACTTTCCAAAGAGGGACAAAACAATTTAGAGCAACGGTGTTTTCGCCTTTGTTTTTGTTTACAGATCTTTAGATCTTAAACTGCTCATAGAGATGGAACGTGTGCAGGTATTTGACCACGAGGAGACAGTGTGCACTTACAGTCATTCAAATGATTCATGAACTTCATTGCTTATTTAAACCTACTTTTTAACAGCTGCTGAAAACAGCTTTCTTTTTCAGTTAAGGTCTGCTGTTTATTTTTAAAAAAAACAACAATAACAAAACAAAACAAAACCTCTAAGTTGAAGTTGGCCAGATTTGTGAAGGTCAATATGTAGAACTACTGAAAGAGATTGTTTTTGCTGTTGTTTGTAATTTTGTTTGTGTTGTTGTTGTTGTTGTTGTCAGATCGAGTTGCAAAGTGAGGCGACTGCAGTTGGAAATCAAAACAAATGTGAAACAAATTAGTACTTGTCTGAAGGAGACTTAAGAGGTTCGAAACGCGTCGTGTTTTGTCTTGTGAATTGTTTGTGTACGTTTTTCGGCGGAGCCTTATAAATAATTTTCGAAGTTGTTGTTGTTTTTCCTCCCGCAGATTGGCGAATATTGTGTTCAGGAAGAATACGTCACGGCTGTTATTGTATGATTGACGAATTAACAACTGCTCATGTCCAGCGAACAGTGTAACTGTCATGATGGTTTGCCTTTTTTTCCCATTTTCTTTCTGTTTTGTTTTCTTCAAGTTTTTTCTCATCTGGAAACTCGCCTCAAGCATGTGCCACGCCATGAAAGTCCCGTGGGGAAACAATGCCAGACTCAGAGACTTGTATTGCAGTGCAGGTTGCTTGACTGGCGCACTGCAGTCATCTTCAGTGGGATCAGACTCTATTAAGACCAGTGAGACAGCAAGATCACTCACCACCCGTCTACAGGAACACCAAAGCCGATCTACTTCTGCCATACACGAACACCCACAAGCCACAGGCCACAGTTTCAGCCCCCAAGAAACCAAGATCTTATTTACAGAGCCCTTCCTCACAAAAAAAGAAGTTAAAGAAGTCATCGCAATCAAGACAAGACGCCCCAGCCTGAACAGAGATCAAGGTTTTGAACTTCCACTCATCTACAATCAGATCCTGACAACTGTTCACCCCACACAACACTCGCCCCACCAGGCCTCGCATCCACAACGGCAACAGTGAGCTGAAGAAGACAGGGCGACCCTGTCGAAATATTCTCAAAGTAAGTTTTTTGATTCTGAGTCTAACTACTTTTCTGGAAACAGACAATCTGTGGTTCCATCTCGTTGCAAAGTGAGGCAACTGCAGGCGGAATTCTAAAACAAATTTTGAACAGTAGACAAACGAAACACAAGTCAAAACACGGCGCGTTTCGACCTCTTATGTCTTCTTCAGGCATGATACACAACACTCAGGACAACGAAAATGAACGAGCAATCACTTCTCTTCACCCAATTCGGCGCAAGATGAGCGTTGAATAAAGAGAAGTGATTGCGGGTTCATTTTCGTTGTCCTGAGCGTTGTGTATCATGCCTGAAGAAGACCTAAGAGGTCGAAACACGTCGTGTTTTGACTTGTGATTCGTTTTTTCGGTGGAGCCTTAGAAACACTTCAAAATGTCCAGTAGTTTGTTTGTTCATCCATCTGTCGGCCTCTGAAACACGCCCCATGGTCAATACGCCCCCATGGTCAATACGCCCCCATGGTCAATACGCCCCATGGTCAATACGCCCCCATGGTCAACAGCCCCCATGGTCAATACGCCCCCATGGTCAATACGCCCCCATGGTCAACACGCCCCCATGGTCAATACGCCCCCATGGTCAATACGCCCCCGTGGTCAATACGCCCCCATGGTCAAGCCCCGATGGTCAAGCCCCGATGGTCAATACGCCCCCATGGTCAATACGCCCCCATGGTCAATACGCCCCCATGGTCATACGCCCCCATGGTCAAGCCCCGATGGTCAATACGCCCCAATGGTCAATACGCCCCCATGGTCAATACGCCCCGATGGTCAAGCCCCGATGGTCAATACGCCCCCATGGTCAATACGCCCCCATGGTCAATACGCCCCCATGGTCAAGAAGCCCTGAAACACGCCCCGATGGTCAAGAAGCCCTGAAACACGCCCCGATGGTCAAGAAGCCCTGAAACACGCCCCATGGTCAAGCCCCGATGGTCAAGAAGCCCTGAAACACGCCCCCATGGTCAAGCCCCCATGGTCAAGAAGCCCTGAAACACGCCCCCATGGTCAAGCCCCGATGGTCAAGAAGCCCTGAAACACGCCCCGATGGTCAAGCCCGATGGTCAAGAAGCCCTGAAACACGCCCCGATGGTCAAGCCCCGATGGTCAAGAAGCCCTGAAACACGCCCCGATGGTCAAGCCCCGATGGTCAAGCCCCGATGGTCAAGAAGCCCTGAAACACGCCCCATGGTCAAGCCCCGATGGTCAAGAAGCCCTGAAACACGCCCGATGGTCAAGCCCCGATGGTCAAGCCCCGATGGTCAAGCCCCGATGGTCAAGAAGCCCTGAAATACGCCCCGATGGTCAAGCCCCGATGGTCAAGAAGCCCTGAAACACGCCCGATGGTCAAGCCCCGATGGTCAAGAAGCCCTGAAATACGCCCGATGGTCAAGCCCCGATGGTCAAGAAGCCCTGAAATACGCCCCGATGGTCAAGCCCCGATGGTCAAGAAGCCCTGAAACACGCCCCGATGGTCAAGAAGCCCTGAAACACGCCCCGATGGTCAAGAAGCCCTGAAACACGCCCCGATGGTCAAGAAGCCCTGAAACACGCCCCGATGGTCAAGAAGCCCTGAAACACGCCCCGATGGTCAAGAAGCCCTGAAACACGCCCCGATGGTCAAGAAGCCCTGAAACACGCCCCGATGGTCAAGAAGCCCTGAAACACGCCCCGATGGTCAAGAAGCCCTGAAATACGCCCCGATGGTCAAGAAGCCCTGAAACACGCCCCGATGGCCAAGAAGCCCTGAAATACGCCCCGATGGTCAAGAAGCCCTGAAATTCATCGGTGGTAGAGGAGCTTCCACGTGACACGTGCCGACCTGTCCAGGCTATATCTGCTATTTGATTGGAAAACAGACCAATCACGTGACTGCTAGCAGCGCTGTTCATGGGCTCCTTTTTCCCAATGTCACGACGCACTCGTGAAATGCGAGCACGCGCAAATAGCGTTAAGCCTTTTTTTTAAAGACCTGTACGCCACACACACACACACACCGTGCTGCACAGTTTTTGTATGTGTGTGTGTGGGGGGGGGGGGGGGGGGGGGGGGGGGGGGGGGGGGGGGGGGGGGTTCTTGAGTGTGTTTTTCTTTCAAAAACTTTTTTTTTCTCACCTGCGTCTGTTGTCTGTTCATCGGTATATTGACAAAATCACGAAAAAAAAAAACACAACAACAACAACAACAACGACAAAAACTGCTGAACCGATTCTAACCAAGCGAAATTCCGGTGGACAGATGGAAAACACTCATTGTGACTTCCGAACGTGCAACAGGGTTTATAAGACCACGCTACAAAATTCGCCTGTCTGAGCAACAAACGGGATCATTTTATGACGCACCTTCATTCTTTTGTTATTTAGTTCGTTCGTTTAGTTCGTTCATTTGTTAATAGTTAGTTAGTTAGCTGGTTGGTTGGTTGGTTGATCGGTTGGTTGGTTGGTTTTTTTTAATCAGTCAGCCAGTCAGTTAGCTAGTTAGTTAATTAGTTAGGTAGTAGTAGTAGTAGTAGTATGTAGTAGTAGTAGTAGTAGTAAGTGGAAGTTGTGGTAGTAGTAGTAGCATCTCTTCATCGACAGCAGTACTAGTAGTAGTAGTTGTAGTAGTAGTAGTAGTAGTAGTAGTAGTAGTAGTAGTAGTAGTATTGTTGTTGTTGTTAACATCATCATCATTGTTATTATTATCATCATTTATTATTATCATTATTGTTGGCGTTGCTACTCTTCTTCTTCTAGTATTGGTGATAGCAGTAGTTGTAGTAGCAGTATCATTAGTAGTAGTAGTAGCCTGATAGTAGTATCACCGTCATCATCGTTGTCATCATCGTCATCATCGTCATCATCATCATCAGCAGCACCATCATCATCATTATCATCATCATTATCACCATCCCAAGACAGTCATCTCGACGTCAGATCGACTGTTTACGTCATCTCCATGATCCTCATTTTTGTTTTTAAATGGCACGCCCCCGAACTTTCAGAGTCCCCCCCCCAAAAATCGTTTAAAGTTCGAGTCCCCCCGAAGTCCCCTTTTTTGGTTACGGAAACAAAAAACCCAACAGGCAACCGTGCTCCGTGAACTTTTTGGAGATCCCGCAAAGGGAAGAAACCCCCAAGCCCCAAAGGGGCCCCCTGTGAGGGAAGATGGTCAGGGCGGGGAAAGGGGAAAAGCGGAAAAAAAAAGTATTGCTAAACCCCAGAAACCCCAACGTAGCAAAAAATTGTGGGGAAGATTCTATTGATCGGACATCAAAAATTTTAGAAAAATTTGCGAAAAAACCAGGGGGCCGGATTTGAACAACACATGTAGTCAAAAGTAGGGGGAAAAAAATGGGGGTTTAATGAAAAACACGTGGGGAAACGGGGGGGGGGGGGAATTGGGGAAAAAAAAAAGAACGAAAAAGCGGGTGGAAAAAAAAAAAAAAAAAAACAGGGAGAAAAAATATTTATAGACTGGAAGACCCCTCCATTAAAAAATTTTGGGGAAAATTTTAAAGGGCAAAATGAAAAAACGGGGTAATAAAAAAAATGGGGGGAAAAATATAGCTTTTGGACGAACAAACACAATGTAGTAAATACAGGGGGGAAAAAAAATTCTGACTGAACGACACATGTAGAAAATGGGCAGGGGAAAAAATTTCGACTAACGACACATGTAAAAAATTTAGCGGGAGGAAATAATTTCTGACGGGAAACGACACCTGTAAAAATTTACCCAGGGGGAAAAAAATTTCGGGACTAAACAAACCAACATGTAGTAAAAATAGCAGGGGAAATAATTCTGACTGAACACCCCAAGTGTAAATAGCGGGAGGAAAAAAACCCTGACGGAACGACACATGTAGTAAAAAAAGCAGGAGGAAAAAAACCCCCTAAACGGGAACGAAAACATGTATAAAAGCGGGAAGGAAAAAATTCTAAACTGAACGAACACTTGTAGTAAATAGCGGGAGGAAATAATTCGACTAAAAGAAAACATGTGAAAATTGGGCAGGGGGAAAATAATTCTGACTAAAAACACACATGTAGTAAATAGCAGGGGAAATAATTCTGACTGAACGAAAACATTAGTAAATAGCAGGGGGGAAATAATTCTGACTGAACGACACATGGGGTAAACAAAAAGGGGGACAGAAATGCGACTGTGACACATGCGGGTAAAAGAAGGACAGTATGCTGACTGAATACACATGCGGGTAAACAAAAGGGGAACAGTGTGCTGACTGGACCCCAAGAAAATTTTTAAACAAAAAAGGGGGAACATTTAAGGCTGCCTGAATGACACATGTGAAAAACTTAGAGGACAGTAGTGCTCACGAATGACACTTTCAAAAAAACCCAAAGGGAAAAAAAGGACAGAAATTTCTGACTGAATACACATGCAGTAAACAGTAGAGGACAGTAGTGCTGCCCGGTGACACATGCAGAAAACCGTAGAGGACAGTAGGCTGACGGGTGACACATGCAGTAAAAAAAGAGGAAGTAGTGCAGACTGAAGGGCCCAAAATGCAAAAACCCCGTAGAGGACAGTAGTGCTGACTGAAGGACACAGGGCAGTAAACAGTAAGGACAGATGCGACTGGGACCCATGTATTAAACATAGGGGGGCCAGAAAGTGTGACTGAATGACAAAAGTAGAAACAGAAAGGGGAAAGTAGTGTGACTTGACCCCTGTAGTAAACAGTAGGGGACATTTGGGGCTGCGAATGAAAAACAGTAGAAAACCCATAGGGGACAGTAGTGCGACTGGGGGACACATGTAGAAAACCCGTAGAGGACTTTATTTGCGACGGGAATGACACATGTATTTAAAAAAGTGGGGACAGTAGTCCCTTGACTTTTACACATGCATTTAAACAGTAGAGGAATTTAGTGTTTTGACTGAATAAAACACATGCAGAAAACATAGGGGCCCATTTAATGCTGCCCTGAATGACACATTTAAAAACAGTAATTGGGGGAAATATTTATATGGATTGAGAGAGGAAGGCGCTTTGACGCTTTGACGCTTTGTTTAAATTTTTTTTTCCCTTTCGCTACGGGGGCCATTAAGGAAAGGGGGTACACATACACTGGGACACTTGCATAAATAAAAATTTAAGGAAAATACACTTTTGTATCTTTTAAAATAAAAAGGAAACAAAAATGTTTAAAATTTAAACCCAAAAAAAATAAAAAACGAAAAGGGAAAAAATTTTTAAGGCCCCCGCTCCCATTTTGTTTTTTGAAATTTGGTACAGTTTTTTTAAAATACCCCCCCAAACCCCCCTTAATCCCCCCCCCCACCCCTTAAAACCCCCAAAATTTCAAAACGAATTAGAAGACTTCCCCCTCCCCAAAGGCCCCGTCCCTTTACTACCAAAATAACCGTTTCCCCCTTTAAAATTTCCCTTTAAAAAAAAGGGTTCCCCCCCCTCAAAAAACCCATTTTTTCCCAAACCCCCCCTTCCCCCCTTTCTCCCCCTTTTGAAACCCCGAAAAAAAACATAAACAGTAAATTTTTGGCCCCCAAAAGTTTTTAAAACATTCCCTTCAAAACCCTTTTTCCTCCTTTTTAACCCCCCACCCTTTTTTTTTCAAATTTTTTCCCAAACAAAAGAATCCCCGAATTTTTCCGCCCCATCCCCCCCCCCCCCAAAAAACCCCCCCCCCCCCCCCCCCCCCCCCCCACCCTTTTCCCCCCCCCTCCTTCTCCCCCCTCCCACCCCCCCCGACTGTTCCCCCCAAACCCGGCCAACCCCCCCCCCCCCAAGCCCCCCCCCCAAATTTTCCCCCGCAAGCCCCATGTGCCAACCACCACACACAAAAACACACACACACCATACACACACTGAGACAACAGGGCCCCAACCACAAAATTAAAAAAGAACATACTAAGACAAAAAAAAAGGGAACATTAGATTAAAATTTCTTTTTGTAAATTAAGTTCAATAATTTCCCTTTTTTCTCGTTTTTGGTAGCATCATTAAAAATACTTAGCAAACCAATGATATTTTGCATCATTATCTTTTTGCCAAAAGTTTAATTAAACCACTTTACTGTGGGCCCCTCGACATGGCCCATTTTTAAAAAAAGGGATATTTCGGCGAATACTGACAAGAAGCAACATTGAAAAAAAAAAGGCCCCTTCATCCGGGGGGACCGAAAATTGGGGGCGGGCAACACTTTCGTTCGCGGGTTATAAACCAGGGGTTTTTGCGGGCGCCTAGACCTTTCACTCTTTTTAAAATCAAACTTTACCAGATTTTCCCCCATCCCCTTTTTTATTCGTTTTAAAAAGTTAGATCCCCTCTCAGCTTAAAACCCGTGATTTTAAAAGAAGGGGTACCCACTCATTTTTAAACGTTATTTTAAATTTTCAGAATCCCCAATTTTTTGTTTTTTAACATGAAAAATTTTTTCCTTTAAAATTTTGATATCCCCCCCCTCCGGGGGGGAAATTTGGGGGGGGGGGGGGGAAAACAAAAAAAAATTTAAAAAAAAATTTTTTTTAGGAGGGGGTTAAATTTTTGGGGGTTTCCCCAAAATTTTGTTTTTCCCGGTTTTTCTAATTGCAATAAAAAACATATCATAGGCTTCCCCAAAATTCTTTTAGGGGGGCATTTTTAAAAAAACCGGGCCGAAAGCCGTATTTAATACTTTTTAAACGCAGTTTCGAACGAAAAAAAGGATATTTTCCTGTTTAGAGAGGAAGAAAAGAAAGAGGAAGGGGAAGAGAGAGAGAGAGGAGAGAGAAAAGAGAGAAGAGAGAAGAGAGAGGGGAGAGAGAGAGAAGAGAGAAGAAAAGAGAGAGAAGAGAAAGTGGTGTTTTGTGGGGTGTGTGGGGTGTGTGTTTGTGTGTGGGGTGTGTGGGGGGGGGGGTTTTGCGGGGTGATTTTGCAATTGCCACACACACACACACACACACACACACACACACACACACCAAAACTCTTTATTATCTGCCCATGAAATACATATTGCTTTTCATTACAGGAACACCCTAGTCACTTTCAGATTTGAAGCCTGTCTTGCTTTCTTCTTGGTGTCACAGAACAGTCGGTCGGCGACTTCTTCTCACAGGCAGAGACGGCGAAGCTGTGGCAGGAAAATAAATGTGTTTAGGGAAAGGAGCTCAGCGAAAAAGCTAAGAGAATAATCAAGTGATGCAAAGAAGCTTCTGAATCATTCTCCATAGATTATCTCTCTTGCCTTGGAGCACGCAGCCACTGCCAAGTAATGATACAGAAACCACGAGGGAGCTGACGCAAACAGTAGATTTTCTGAAAGCTGGCGACTGTAATGGACCCGACTGGTTTGCTTGATGCTGTTTTGGTTGTTACGGGGCTTCGTCTCTCTGTAATGTGAAGTGTGTGTGTGCTGGGTAATAGTGATGCTCTCATAAACACAGAAATCAAAACTAATCGCCGCAGTGTTGAAAGCGTGTCGATGCCATACGAAGAGAAACAAGATGGGTGTACTCGCCTAACATGCAGTTTCCATGTCTGCGAACGCTTGGGTCTTTTTGTACTCCCAGTTCTTATAGAACAGGGATACTTTAGAATGGGAACGAAGAAATGCTGTCTGTGTGTCTGTCTGTCTGTGTGTCTGTGTGTTGTCTGATGTGTCCGTGGTCAAAATGTGTTCCACTCGCTCCAGGCAAACCTACTGGGCCGAACTTTCCTGAAAATTTGTAGGTATGTTTATTATGGGCCATGGATGATGCCCGATGTTTTTAGTTTTACTGCTATAGCCGTTAGTATCGGCTGTAACGGCCTGTAAACGGTTTTTCCTCTTTATGGAATATCTCAGAAAGTACTTGGCCGATCTCTTCTGAAAATTTGTAGGTATGTGTATTATGGGTCACGAATAATGCCCGATGTTTTTAGTTTACCGTTATAACCGTTACTAACGGCTGTAACGGCCTGTAACGGTTTTTCTTCTTTAGGGAATATCTCAGAAAGTACTTGGCCAATTTATAAGGGGTTTGATGATCTTGTGACAAATCGCGCCTCTTGTTCATGTGTAAGTGATGTAATGCTGAAAATGGATTAAACCACTGTTAAAAACTGTTTTCTGCCGTTATTTCTTAAATATAGGTTGATTTTAATTAAACTTGGTATAGAAAAGGTTATCACACACAAATGGCACTTCTATATAGTGTTTCAAAATTTGACCGTTAAAAACCGTTATTCTTGACATATTGTCCGATTTGGATGACATTTGTTATGTACACAGGCTTTGGCCCAGTGAGACTAAAATACCAGTTTCAAAAGTGTATATCGGTTATATAAGCGTTAAACCGTTATTTTGCCGTTATTTTTATATATTGGTGGGTTTTAATGAAATTTTGTATATAGAAAGGTTTTCACACATAAATGGCACTTCCATGTAGCGTTTCAAAATCTGACCGTTAAAAACCGTTGTTCTTGACATAATGTCAGATTTGGATGAAATTTGGTATGTACACAGGCTTTAGCCCAGTGAGGACTAAAAACCAGTTTCAAAGTGTACATCGGTTAAATAACCGATAAATCCGTTATTTTACCTTTGTTTGCTTATCTCACAAAGCACTTGGGCTATTTATAAGTCGGTTTGAAAAACTGGAGTACTTATATGCTCGCTCTTGTTAAAAAAATTTCATAAAGTTACAGTATTGTGAAAGTGCAGGTGGAAATTTATTTCCATTGCTCGTCTTCACCGTCCTCTCCCGCCCCGCCCCCCCCCCCCCCCCCCCCCCCACTGTGCTTTCTCACACTTTTATGCCCTCTGAATCACACACACACAGCGCGCCGCGCGCGCAGCGTGCGCAAGCGTACATACTAGCACACACACATACAGAAGAGAGAGAGAGAGGAGAGAGAGAGAGAGAGAGAGGAGAGAGAGACAGAGAGAGAGAGAGAGTAGAGAGAGAAAGAGAGAAGAGAGAGACAAGAGAGAGAGAGACCAGAGAGAAGAGAGAGAGGAAGAGAGAGAGAGAGAAGAGAGAGAGATAGAGAAGAGAGAGTATAGAGAGAGAGAGAGATATGACAACTTGAAATGCCAAACAAGTAGACTGTGCAATTATCCTCCACGGAGATTTTGTTTGCTTTTTGTTTGTTTGGTTTTCTACTGTAAAGCAATCCAACCCAAAGAGCTCAAATTCTAGACAAAACGAGTGGTAAATCAACAGATGATAAACGCTCTGCCTGTCATCAGTGGTATAAGAATCATCCTC
>CM031604.1:96328665-96381165 GCA_018398815.1 Conus ventricosus
GATCACTGTCTTTTTCCTTTGATTACTATCAACAACAACAAAAAAACAAAAAACAAAAAAAAAATTAAAAAAAAAAAAAGCAGGAAAAAGGAAACAAGGAATTAGTTATAGTCGACTACATGTAATCGACCGGCAGAAAACATGCACTATCATGGAGCACTGCAACATTCTTTGACCAAACCTGTCGCGTCACACCCGCTTAATGAGGAGTTCCATGCAGTTGCTGTAAAAGAAATATCATGACACCTATCTTACAACTTATGGAAAAAAACAGTCAAGGTTGGTCAAGGACCATAACTCTTCACAGGGTTGACCCCTACTTATCTCAGTGTGTCATACACCTCTCCTAATCACTGCAAACCGTCACCAATATTAGAAAAAAACAGAGATGTTAACCTTATGAAATTCAGAAAAAAACAGAGATGTTAACCTTATGAAATTCCAAAAAACAGAGATGTTAACCTTATGAAATTCAGCAGAGGGCACCTGCGTTTGTGTTGTCCCTGACCGCCTTCATTTTACTGGAGCACTGTGCTTCAGGTGTTGTCCCTGACCGCCTTCATTTTACTGGAGCACTGTGCTTCACTTGTTTCCCTTCTCTGTTCAGACTATGCTCCAACCACACAGAGATAGTGTGACTTGCCACATCAACACTTACGTGCAAGAACCATGAAAAAAATCATAAACAATTGCCTCACAAACTCCCAGGCACCCTGAACACCAGTGAGATGCACCAGTAATTGATTTACAAATAATACTACAGTTGTTTCTGCTACAATCAAGCACAAGAAAGTCAATCTTAAATCTAACAACAGACAATACACAGTCAGCACATGACTGTGCTTGAGTGTGTAAATTAACAATCTTCCACAATTTTTAAAAGAATTTCTAATTTTGTTATCTAAAAAACAAATTTATAGGAATTTAGAGTAACTCCTCCGGTTAACATGCACAAACAAATTAAAAAGAAAAAACACAAACACATTTTGACCTCTTAGGTCTTCATCAGACAAGTTAGCAACGTTCAGCACAATCAGAACGAAGAACAAGCAATCAATTATCTTCTCAAATTTTCGTTTTTGCGGTTGTGTTTTGTCTTGTAGTTTGTTTGTCCATGTTCACTGGCGACGCTACTTTGAATTCTTTGTCTGGCGATGTTACTTTGAATTCTTTGTCTGGCGATGTTACTTTGAATTCTTTGTCTGGCGATGTTACTTTGAATTCTTTGTCTGGTGATGCTACTTTGAATTCTTTGTCTGGCGATGTTACTTTGAATTCTTTGTCTGGCGATGTTACTTTGAATTCTTTGTCTGGCGATGTTACTTTGAATTCTTTGTCTGGCGATGTTACTTTGAACTCTTTGTCTGGCGATGTTACTTTGAACTCTTTGTCTGGCGATGTTACTTTGAACTCTTTGTCTGGCGATGTTACTTTGAACTCTTTGTCTGGCGATGTTACTTTGAACTCTTTGTCTGGCGATGTTACTTTGAACTCTTTGTCTGGCGATGTTACTTTGAATTCTTTGTCTGGCGATGTTACTTTGAATTCTTTGTCTGGCGATGTTACTTTGAATTCTTTGTCTGGCGATGTTACTTTGAATTCTTTGTCTGGCGATGTTACTTTGAATTCTTTGTCTGGCGATGTTACTTTGAATTCTTTGTCTGGCGATGTTACTTTGAATTCTTTGTCTGGCGATGTTACTTTGAATTCTTTGTCTGGCGATGTTACTTTGAATTCTTTGTCTGGCGATGTTACTTTGAATTCTTTGTCTGGTGATGTTACTTTGAGTTCTCTGTCAAACTGTTTCAGTTTCTGCCTGCAGTCATCTCACTTTGAAACTCATCTTTAAAAGGGCATTGTTCTCTGAACAATAGAGTGTGCATGTGTGTGTGCGTGTGAGAGAGTGTGTGTGTAAAGAGATTTCTAATTTTGTCATTTTTATAAAGAGACTGTCCTCTGAACAATAGTATGGCCTGTCTATGAATGCATTGAACAATAGTATGGCCTGTCTATGAATGCATTGAACAATAGTATGGCCTGTCTATGAATGCATTGAACAATAGTATGGCCTGTTATGAATGCAGTGAAGACGTTGCAAGTGGGTTCTGTGCACACTGAGTTGAGAAGACAAGCAGCACTAGCAAAAAAGAATTTCCAGTGGCCTCCTCTATTACCCCCCGTTTCCTGGCCTCCTCTATTACCCCTGTTTCCTGGCTCCTGTATTACCCCTGTTTCCTGGCCTCCTCTATTACCCCTGTTTCCTGGCCTCCTGTATTACCCTGTTTCCTGGCCTCCTGTATTACCCCTGTTTCCTGGCCTCTTCTATCACCCAGGCATGAAAGTGACCAGCAGTGAAAAAGGCTGAGAAATTGGTGGGGGTCTGGGGGCCGCCGTAGGCCCCAGTGGGGTCCAGGGGCAACGCCCTGGCGGGGGTCAGGGGCGGAGCCCCCTGAAGCTGAAGCTTTTTTATGAAATAAAAGGCCTAAAACTGCAAGTAAAGCCCTATTTCAGCGCTGTTAAGAAGAAGGGCAAAAAAGCAACATTTTCATGTTTTCAGTATAAATAATACCTTAAAAGATCATATATATACATGTGCATACTGACTCGTTTACTCAAAACAATGAGACAGATTTCATCACAATATTGATTCAGTCAGTCAATTGTACACAGAAATCTATAAAAACAAAACATACATGTAAGGTTAGTTGCATGCTGAGTGACACATACCTTGAAACAGTTTTCTGCAGTCACTCCACTTCTGCTAATACTCCCATCCACGTCAGTTTTCAACAGCCAGATCAGAAGAGAGAGAGAGAGAGAGAGAGAGAGAGAGGAGAGAGAGAGAGAGAGAGAGAGAGAGAGAAGAGAGAGAGCAAGGCACAACGTGTGATCATTTTCTGTAAGACATGAAAATACGTAGAAGGTATTTAGGAAAGTAAGATGGAATTTGAGGGGGGGGGGGGGGGGGGGGGGGGGGGAAGGAAGCAAAAAAAAGAGGGGGGGGGGAGGAGCAAAAAAAAAAAAAAGAGAGAGAGAGGAGAAACCAGTCATAGAAAGATCATGGAAGGACAAACAGCAATAATATGTGAATATAAGTAGGGAAGGAGCTGAATTTAAAAATAATGAAAAATACATTATAAAATTATATGAGCAAATCATGATAAGAAGATGACACAAGGAGAGCTTGTACTTGGAAGGCGCTTGTGTGCGAGAGAGGCGCTGGTGACCTACACGTTTTTGAGTGAACCAGTGTTTTAGGAAGAAGAAGAAAAAAGAAGAGAGAAGGGAGAGAGGAGAACAAGAGAGAATGTAGAGAGAGAGAGAAAGTGACGCAGAGCAAAGAGTGCAGGAAGGGCAAAGACAGCATGAGAGAGAAGAGAAAGAGAGGAGGATGAGAGGGGGGGGGGGGGGTTCAGCCTAGTAAACTACTTTTAAGAAAATAAAAATAAAAAAATAAAAATATATAATAGTAATATATTACATACCTGAATGGGGGTGTTAGTCTTCACAGGACTGGCGTTTTTCTGTGGATGCCTATTCATATGGCATTCGGGGTGCAACGAAAACCAACGACTGCCGAATAGTTCACAATCTTTCAATGGAACACAAAATGCAGCGCCTTTTTCGTCTAATTTACGAAATCACATCACCAACTCGAACTCGTCACTTTCTGGTCTAGCCGTCCACCTCCAATCGTTTCTGTCCCTTCTTTATTGCCGTGAAATCGCGGCGCTCTTAACAAATTCGCCATTTTAACGATGGTCCGACTTCGCGCCGGAAAAGACCGATGTTATTAACGGCGGAATTGACCGGTTGACCCTTTTGAGATTAACCATGTTTGCAAAATGTCCAATGGGAATAGCATCGACGAACGTTTATTTCAGGATTTTTTTTTTGGGGGCGGCACTCCTTTTTTTCGGCGGCGCAGATGATACAAATTTGGCGGAAAATCCGCCTTAGAGCGACGAATTTCATGCCTGATTACCCATGTTTCCTGGCCTCCTCTATTACCCCTGTTTGCTCGGCCTCCTCTATTACCCCTGTTTGCTGGCCTCCTGTATTACCCCTGTTTGCTGGCCTCCTCTATTACCCTGTTTGCTGGCCTCCTCTATTACCCCATGTTTCTGGCCTCCTGTATTACCCCATGTTTCCTGGCCTCCTGTATTACCCCTGTTTCTGGCCTCCTGTATTACCCCTGTTTCTGGCCTCCTCTATTACCCCTGTTTCCTGGCCTCCTTATTACCCCTGTTTGCTGGCCTCCTGTATTACCCCTGTTTGCTGGCCTCCTGTATTACCCCTGTTTCCTGGCCTCCTGTATTACCCCTGTTTGCTGGCCTCCTGTATTACCCTGTTTGCTGGCCTCCTGTATTAACCCTGTTTGCTGGCCTCCTGTATTACCCCGTTTGCTGGCCTCCTATTACCCCTGTTTGCTGGCCTCCTGTATTACCCTGTTTCCTGGCCTCCTTATTACCCCTGTTTGCTGGCCTCCTCTATTACCCCTGTTTGCTGGACTCCTGTATTACCCCTGTTTGCTGGCCTCCTGTATTACCCCTGTTTGCTGGCCTCCTGTATTACCCCTGTTTCCTGGCCTCCTTATTACCCCTGTTTGCTGGCCTCCTGTATTACCCCTGTTTGCTGGCCTCCTGTATTACCCCTGTTTGCTGGCCTCCTGT
Organism: Conus ventricosus; assembly: GCA_018398815.1. Lineage (NCBI taxonomy): Eukaryota > Metazoa > Mollusca > Gastropoda > Neogastropoda > Conidae > Conus > Conus ventricosus. The sequence continues at coordinate 96,333,339 of CM031604.1, forward strand.
ATTACCCCTGTTTGCTGGCCTCCTCTATTACCCCTGTTTGCTGGCCTCCTGTATTACCCCTGTTTGCTGGCCTCCTGTATTACCCCTGTTTGCTGGCCTCTTATTACCCCTGTTTGCTGGCCTCCTGTATTACCCCTGTTGCTGGCCTCCTTATTACCCCTGTTTGCTGGCCTCCTGTATTACCCCCGTTTGCTGGCCTCCTGTATTACCCCTGTTTGCTGGCCTCCTTATTACCCCTGTTTGCTGGCCTCTGTATTACCCTGCCCCCCCTGTTTCCTGGCCTCCTCTATTACCCTGTTTCTGGCCTCCTGTATTACTTTTCTTACCTGTTTCCTGGCCTCCTCTATTACCCCTGTTTGCTGGCCTCCTCTATTACCCCTGTTTGCTGGCCTCCTGTATTACCCCTGTTTCCTGGCATCCTGTATTACCCCTGTTTGCTGGCCTCCTGTATTACCCCTGTTTGCTGGCCTCCTCTTATTTATCCCCTGTTTCCTGGCCTCCTGTATTACCCCTGTTTCTGGCCTCCTGTATTACCCCTGTTTCCTGGCCTCCTGTATTACCCCTGTTTGCTGGCCTCCTGTATTACCCCTGTTTGCTGGCCTCCTCTATTACCCCTGTTTCTGGCCTCCTCTATTACCCCTGTTTGCTGGCCTCCTCTATTACCCCTGTTTGCTGGCCTCCTGTATTACCCCTGTTTCCTGGCCTCCTCTATTACCCCTGTTTGCTGGCCTCCTCTATTACCCTGTTTGCTGGCCTCCTGTATTACCCCTGTTTGCTGGCCTCCTGTATTACCCCTGTTTGCTGGCCTCCTGTATTACCCCTGTTTGCTGGCCTCCTGTATTACCCCTGTTTGCTGGCCTCCTGTATTACCCCTGTTTGCTGGCCTCCTGTATTACCCCTGTTTGCTGGCCTCCTGTATTACCCCTGTTTCCTGGCCTCCTCTATTACCCTGTTTGCTGGCCTCCTCTATTACCCCTGTTTGCTGGCCTCCTCTATTACCCCTGTTTGCTGGCCTCCTGTATTACCCCTGTTTGCTGGCCTCCTGTATTACCACTGTTTCCTGGCCTCCTGTATTACCCCTGTTTCCTGGCCTCCTGTATTACCCCTGTTTCCTGGCCTCCTGTATTACCCTGTTTCCTGGCCTCCTGTATTACCCCTGTTTCCTGGCCTCTGTATTACCCCTGTTTCCTGGCTCCTCTATTACCCCTGTTTGCTGGCCTCCTCTATTACCCTGTTTGCTGGCCTCCTGTATTACCCCTGTTTCCTGGCCTCCTGTATTACCCCTGTTTCCTGGCCTCCTGTATTACCCCTGTTTCCTGGCCTCCTGTATTACCCCTGTTTGCTGGCCTCCTCTATTACCCCTGTTTCCTGGCCTCCTGTATTACCCTGTTTGCTGGCCTCCTCTATTACCCCTGTTTCCTGGCCTCCTGTATTACCCCTGTTTCCTGGCCTCCTCTATTACCCCTGTTTCCTGGCCTCCTCTATTACCCTGTTTCCTGGCCTCCTGTATTACTGCTGTTTGCTTTCTTTAGTTTAGTCAGCACTGACCTAAGCAAAATCCAGAGCTGAAAATTACATCATAATGTGAAGAGGGATAACTGTACTACCTTTCTCCTTGGTTGCACAGAATTTTCAGGATGTCAACACACACACACACACACACACCACACACACACACACACACACCACTCAAAAAAAACCCGCACACACATAACAGAGAGAGGACAAGAGAGACAGAGACAGAGACAGACAGAGAACGCGCACACACACACATACACATAAGAGAGACACACAGAGAGGACAAGAGAGCGAGAGAGAGTGAGAAAGAGAGACAGTGGGAGAAAACACACACACATACACATAAGAGACAGACAGACAGACAGAGAGGGCAAGAGAGAGAGAGCGAGAATGAGACAGAGACAAACTCATTATAGAGGGACTGGTGACAATGTTGATACCAGCTGCATCACTGTAACAATGTCACATCCAAGGCAAAGGAAACAAGAAAACCTACAACTAGCTGCATCACTCTAACAATGTCACATCCAAGGCAAAGGAAACAAGAAAACCTTCAACTAGCTGCATCACTCCAAGGCAAAGGAAACAAGAAAACCTTCAACTAGCTGCATCACTCTAACAATGTCACATCCAAGGCAAAGGAAACAAGAAAACTTACAACTAGCTGCAATCACTCCAAGGCAAAGGAAACAAGAAAACTTTCAACTAGCTGCATCACTCTAACAATGTCACATCCAAGGCAAAAAAAAAAACAAGAAAACCTTCAACTGGCTGCATCACTCTAACAATGTCACATCCAAGGCAAAGGAAACAAGAAAAACCTTCAACTAGCTGCATCACTCTAACAATGTCACATCCAAGGCAAAGGAAACAAAAGAAAACCTACAAAAAAAACCCCAAGATACCTCCCAGCCAGTCCAGACAAAGCCCAACTAGTCCTTTGCACCACCACCTGGGGTTCTGCCAGTAACCATTTATTCTTTTAAAACTATTTCACCAGCTGTGGACAGCCACTGCACTCACTGCCCATGCTGGTCACCACAGAAAACACATCAGCAGCTGTCTGACATCCTGAAGCCACAGGTCATCTCGCCACACTTACTCTCTATGACGCGGGCGGCGATTTCTGAGCCGATGCCGCACTGAGGCCATCCTCCCTCCACGGTGACCAGGTGATTGGTCTTCATCACTGACTTCACGATCGTCTCATCGTCCAGGGGCCGCAGGCTGCGAAGGTTGATGACCTGGTCACAGGAACACCGTGTGCATTCTGTTTTAGTTTGCCCTGCTCCGAGCGTGTGCATTTGGTGGGGGTGGGGGTGGGGATTGGAGGGGTGGGGGGTGTGTAGTACATGTGTGAGAAGGTGTGCATGTGCCTGTGTGTGTGTGTTTGAATGTGTGTGTGTGTGTGCGTGTGCGTGTGTGTGTGTGTGTGGTTGTGTATTTTGAGTGTGTGCATGTATGTATGTGTGTGTTATTATAAACAACAAACAAACCAAGAAAATGGCAAAAACTTGACATTAGACTATTGTGAGTGGCAGGTTACAAATGCACAGAATCTTACAAACAGTGGAGACGTGTCATAGTCAAGTCAGACTACCCACAAGCCAGTTTTTTTTCCTTTTTTTCCACTGAAGCTCTTTTTAGTTTTTAAGCGCATAAGCATCGCCTGCCACAAAAGCTGGTCATTTCATCACTCTTCATGACCTCAGCATCATTACTAAGCTGCAAAGAACACACCTTTGTTAACCCTTTCCAAACCATACTTGTCAAATCATGAGTCGAAAAATGCATTTTTGTAAGGCTCAGCGACAGGGATAAAGGGAAAGCAGGCAGAAAGCCAGTTCAGTGGCAGGTTGTTACCATTCAAAAATGGGGGCCAGTACTGTTGCTGGTCAAAACCACAACACATGACCAACCTGAAAACTCAAAGGAATAGTAAAAGCTGTCAGGATTAGGGACAAAAAGCAACAAAAAAGAAGAGTGAGGCAGTATCAAAGTGAACTTTGTTTGAAGACACCACAATGTCTAGCCCTTCACCAATGCTCACCTCACACTCGATTCCTTGCCCAGCCAGCTCCTTGGCAGCTTCCAAGCTGCGACCCACCCCAATGGAATGGGCCACCAGAGTCACATGGGATCCTGAAGGTAAACAACAAACAGCATCATGTTATCAGGCCATCAATCACGAAGCGTCATAGCTCTCAAACAGAGACATTTCGGTCTCATGAATATGACTGTAAGTGGTTGGAATGCATGGTGGTAAAGGTATCCTTTGTTCCAAATTGCTAACATGCTAAATTCGCATCTACAAGACATTTTAAAACAAAAAAAGGAAAACATTTGACAGAAGATACAAAAGCCGAGGAGTACCTACCTTCTCTTTCAATCTTGGCTTTCCCAATGGGCACGACGAAGTCTGGCGACAGGGCCTCGTCACCAATGTCAAACGAAGTGCCGTACATGATCTCATTTTCCAGAACTACAACTGAAAACATGACAGGCAAGTTGAAACTCGTATTGAATGAGAATATTACTAGAATGCCTATGACAGATGAAAATGAAGGACAGTAAGCAGTCTCCCAAACTGTTCACCTGAAATCTTGGCCATATGCAGTGACAGCAAAATAACCCAAACCCTCATTCTATTGATTTCTTATTCACTTCCACCAATTATCATACTGTCATGTAGGATTGTTCACATCTTTCCACAGAACTTCACCAAATTTCATCATACTGTCAGGTAAGGATTTGTTCACATCTTTCCACAGAACTTCCACCAAATTTCATCATACTGTCAGGTAAGGATTTGTTCACATCTTTCCACACAACGGACCAACTTCAACATAAGATAAGATAAGATAAGATAATGTTGCTTATAGCCCAGCCGACCGCAAAGGGCCACATCAGGGCTGTCACCACGTTAAAATCAACTCACCAGTCATAAAAAAAAAAAAAAAAAACCACAAACTTTCACACATCTCGTTAAATGACATCGTCTACAAACGCACCAGAAACTTTGTTAAAAATCTTTCTGCCGTAAAATCTTAAATCAGATGAAAAATGTTAATCTCTCTCAAAAACTCAAGGATCACGTCAGGCGGGACATCCCTGAACAGGATCTTCATGGACTCCGCCGTAAAATGTTTGTGTCTCACATCGTGCCAACTTCAACATAAAAAAAGCAAATAAACAAACAATAACAGCATGACATAACCTTTGCTGTGTCTTGTGGGAGAGGAATTAAGCATAATCTCAAGGCTGAAGAATGGAACTGCCAGGTGAACACAACACACAAGGGAAAATCAAGCCTGGACCTGTTGGTCTTCTTCAGGCAGGGCGACAACAAACCAATGAACATGGAAGCAAACATGTAGTGGGGAAAACAAGTGTGGGTGAATGATTTCAGTTACTATGAAAATGATTTATGGCGATGGGTTGGGAGGGGTGAGGATGGGGAAAAGGAAGACAGGATGACCTCTGCTTGCAGCCATTTTACTTTGAAAGGTCACTGAAGGGAGTTAAGTTTAAGGAAACTTGAGAGTTGCAGACAATATGGATATGCTGGTGCATCCACACATTTGTTTCCTTGTGGACAGACTTCACTGGGCAGCATGCATACCAACCTCAGAGTAATCATCACTGTCACACATTGCGATCAGAACTTCAACCTCAGAGTAATCATCACTGTCACACATGACAGACTTCAACACATCCAGAGTAATCATCACTGTCACACATGGACAGACTTCACTGGGCAGCATGCATACCAACCTCAGAGTAATCATCACTGCACTCATGGACAGACTCAACCTCAGAGTAATCATCACTGTCACACATGGACAGACTTCACTGGGCAGCATGCATACCAACCTCAGAGTAACATCACTGTCACACATGACAGACTCAACCTCAGAGTAATCATCACTGTCACACATGACAGACTTCACTGGCACATGAAACATACCCAACCTCAGAGTAATCATCACTGTCACACATTGACAGACTTCACTGGGCAGCATGCATACCAACCTCAGAGTAATCATCACTGTCACACATTGTGCACAAACACGCAGACACACAGGCAAACAACAAATTGTTGTACTTACAGAAGGCCATTAACCTTCATTGTCCTGTATTTCGTATGACAGAATTCGCCTAGACTACTAAGTTTATATTGGAATTTGCTGCCCGAATTGGGGTACTGACTTTAAAAAATTGTAAAAAATAAACTAATGGATAAAAAGACTTCAAATTTTCAGCAAAAATCTATGGAAAGCTGAACTTTGGTTTGCACTTGTTATTTTAGGGGGATGTGAAAATATTTTTATGGCTCAACACTCACACACCTGATTTTACCTGGAAAACACACCTACGTCAGTGAAATAGATGATAGACAGGCAATACAACACCCATCAACTTTATAACACCTACCTTTTTGGTGGCAAGTGGTCAGGTTCACCATCTGAAAAGAACTGATGGGTGTTGTGAGGTGTTAGTAGTTACACAGGTAGCTAGGAATATACGTGAATTTTTTGTGACGCTTTTAAGTCACATAGCAGTTACATAGCAGGAAAAAAATAAAAATAAAAAAGATAACAGGTCAAAATCATACCATATTTACTGAAAATGTATTGGAGTGCATGCTTTTTGATCTGCATGAGTTAGTTTGTGTTTGTGAGAAAAAGAATTCCTATGACTGATAATATTTCTAACTATATGCAGGTGTTAGTAGGAAGGAAGAAAGGCAGGCATCACAACACAAAACAACACTCAAATATTTTTGTTGTACTCACCATATGGTTCCAGATGTAATGAATTATATAATCCAAATATGATCACACACAAACAACACAGTCACTGGAAATATATTTTGCTTTTGATCACTTTTGTCACACACGGATCACTGACATGAAATTTTCTGGAAGACCAGCAGCCATGCGCGTTTGTCTTGCATACCGGTTGGTTTCCCTGACCATGAGATGGAATGCGTTCAAAGGAAAAACAAGTGAAAAATAATCAAAAGGTGTTCGAAGATTCACTTGTGGATGTGGGGGACCCCTGTATGCATCAAACACACGAACTTCAGTCCGAAAGTCGTCGTTTGACCACTGCGATGACTGTGCACATCCACCGACATCAGAAGCACCTGCGTCACCTGCGTCGCCTATGCCCGAGTCACTGTCACTACTCGCATTCACTCCTTCTGCAACTTCAAAGTCACTGTCGCTGTCGACAGAATCAAGATCAATATCCGATTGATTCCAGTCGTTATTTTCGGTCGGAAACACATTCATGTTGAACATTTGGTCCACAGTCAAGCTCATGTCACTATCACTGTCAGAGTGCAACATTTTGCTCGTAGTCGGAAGTCGATGGGATGACCAAAATAATCGATTAAAAATCAAAACAGCCACAAACCGCTCTTGCAAATGGCGCCGAGAAAGGTGTGAAAGGCCCGGATAACGACCAGTTTGTCTTATTACTGTAGTCAACCCAAATACGGGAGGCACACCGAGACAATCAGCCTACTGACGAACGGGCGGTATAGGGCGGATCAGGAGCCTGCGGGGTCGGGCGGAAAAGGGCGGATCGGGGACAGAAAGGTTAATCTATCACTGCACATAGTTTGTCTTTTTAAAAAAATTAAAAACTCTTCAGTTTTACCATACTACTGTTTGAACTCCCAAAGACAACACATTCAGAAGAATAACCAAGGGGTGAAGAGGTGTAGGTGATGTTCTGCACCCTCTGTATATGGCCAGGGATGTCTGTTAAAATTCCTGTCGCAGACCCACGGATGATTCGGCACCCACTATATATGGCCAGGGATGTCCGCTGAAATTCCTGTCATAGACCCACGGATGATTCGGCACCCACTACATATGGCCAGGGATGTCCACTGAAATTCCTGTCATAGACTCACGGATGATTCGGCACCCACCATATACAGGGACAGATAGTGCTTACAGCTCTGCTTCAAAAACTTTCAAGTAGGTCTGCATCCACTACACACACTGTGAACGTCTCCAAAACAAAGTATGGAGAGTCTACACCACAACCAACAACAAATTCTCTTGAAAATAAACACCAACAAATTTCAGCAAACGTCAACAGAATGACCAGCTAATCTATCAACAGCAACATGGGCAGGGTGGAACGTCTAATAAAAACAACAGCAGGACAGGAAACATTCAAACAGCCAACAAGCACTTCAAGAACTTGACAGCCAAAACAAAGACTCTCAGAAAGCAACTAGCAGAGATGGCCGCCACCCTCTCAAGAAAACAAAAGACTCAAAGCAAGAAAACAAAAGACTCAAAGCAAGAAAACAAAAGACTCAAAGCCGTCTTCTTCACAAGCGCTCCCTCCGTTCCAAGACATGAGAAGGAAGGAGGGGAGCCTGCCTCCTCCATGGTGGATCCCACGTTCTGAAAGAGCCTGACACTGCGGTGGATCTCTGTGATTCTGTCCACACAAGCAGGCAGCACAGTCAGAGCCTGCTCTGTTGAATGACAGCTAGCTGTACACTTACCAGACACACCCTTTCAGGAATAACACCTTGTTGCAGACAACCACTGTCTGCATGGAGTGATCAGTGAGGTGCTAAGATCTAAATAAGCAAATGGTGCAAAACAAAGTTATCACAACGGCAAACACACACACACACAGACACACAGATACACACACACGCATGCACGCACACGCATGTACGCATGCAAGCACATACACACACCAAAACCATGGACATGTACATAAAAAAGAGAACACAAATGGATGCAGAAAGACACAAACATCACAGGACACAGAAAGACACAAACATCACAGGATGCAGAAAGACACAAACATCACAGGACACAGAAAGACACAAACATCGCAGGACACACAGAAAGACACAAACATCACAGGATGCAGAAAGACAAGAAAGTGAAGCTGCAGCCCAACAGCCTGCCATTGAGTAAGCCATGGAAAAGACAAACAGCCTAACACAAACAGGTAAACTATGAGACAGACAGACAGACAGACAGACAGCCACTGAGTAAGCCAGGAAAAGACAGTCAAACAGCCTGATACAAACAGGTAAACCACCAGACAGACAGACAGACAGACAGACAGACACACTGACCAGGGTTGGGATCTCGAATGGCTGCCTTCAACAGTCCCCGACAGTCCTCGGAGGAGTAAGGGGAGAGCACTTTGAGGCCCGGGCAGGAGCTGTACCAGGCGGCGAAGCACTGGGAATGCTGGGCTGCCACGCCCAAGGCCGCGCCGTTGGGTCCACGAAACACAATGGGCACCGGCACCTGTCACCACAGCTTGACAGTCCACAAGGAGGCTTCAAATAGTGGAGGAGGGGGGGGGGGGGGGGGGGGTATTTTTCTTCTCATCAGACTTAAAACAACATTTTTGTTTTACAAAAACAGAAGTCAATCTGTGAGGCAGCACTAGGCCAGGTAGGGGTGTAGCTGTGTGTGGGACCACCACCAGGAGCAGTGCGGGGTGAACAGTGCTGACAGGATAGGGAACACTAGGACAGGTAGGGGTGTAGCTGTGTGTGGGACCACCACCAGGAGCAGTGTGGGGTGAACAGTGCTGACAGGATAGGGAACACTAGGACAGGTAGGGGTGTAGCTGTGTGTGGGACCACCACCAGGAGCAGTGCGGGGTGAACAGTGCTGACAGGATAGGGAACACTAGGACAGGTAGGGGTGTAGCTGTGGTGGGACCACCACCAGGAGCAGTGCGGGGTGAACAGTGCTGACAGGATAGGGAACACTAGGACAGGTAGGGGTGTAGCTGTGTGTGGGACCACCACCAGGAGCAGTGCGGGGTGAAGGCCACTGACAGGATAGGGAACACTAGGACAGGTAGGGGTGTAGCTGTGTGTGGGACCACCACCAGAGCAGCGCAGGGTGAAGGCCACTGACAGGATAGGGAACAGACAACAGGAGGATACAAGAGTCTGACAATAAAAAGAAGGGAAAGCACTACCACAGACTGCCCAGAAGATACAGATATTCTTCTGGACTGTCAACTCCCCCACCCCCCACCCCCCTTAACAGTGTTCCATCCACTGAATGCAAGAGCAGAGCACATAGATCTATTTCTAAGAAAATGCAAAAATTAAAAACATCGCTGAAACTGAGCTTTGAGCACACTAGCCGGCATCTCAGCTGACAGAGAGATCCCAGGGATTATTCTTACTGTGGGATTTAATCAGAGACACCTTTGGGCACACCCCTTACTGAAACAGGCTTCCTTTTTCCTCCTTCACCACATCCATGAAAAGTAAACATGCATGGAAGGGATCTTGTGGACGGCCAATCAAGACTAGACTTCACCCAATGAAGGAGGGAAGCACCAAGGTGGAAAGGAAACCATGGCGATATGCTCCAAACTGACTTCTCTGTAAGTCAGAACTTCTCTATCACTCATCTGTCTCAGTGACTGTGCTGTTGTTGATGCTCTATAAGTCAGAACTTCTCTATCAATTATCTGTCTCAGTGACTGTGCTGTGTGTTGATGCTCTATAAGTCAGAACTTCTCTATCACTTATCTGTCTCAGTGACTGTGCTGTGTGTTGATGCTCTATAAGTCAGAAATTCTCTATCACTTATCTGTCTCAGTGACTGTGCTGTGTGTTGATGCTCTATAAGTCAGAACTTCTCTATCAATTATCTGTCTCAGTGACTGTGCTGTGTGTTGATGCTCTATAAGTCAGAACTTCTCTATCACTCATCTGTCTCAGTGACTGTGCTGTGTGTTGATGCTCTATAAGTCAGAACTTCTCTATCAATTATCTGTCTCAGTGACTGTGCTGTGTGTTGATGCTCTATAAGTCAGAACTTCTCTATCAATTATCTGTCTCAGTGACTGTGCTGTGTGTTGATGCTCTATAAGTCAGAACTTCTCTATCACTCATCTGTCTCAGTGACTGTGCTGTGTGTTGATGCTCTGTAAGTCAGAACTTCTCTATCACTCATCTGTCTCAGTGACTGTGCTGTGTGTTGATGCTCTATAAGTTTAAGTCAGAACTTCTCTATCAGTCATCTGTCTCAGTGACTGTGCTGTGTGTTGATGCTCTATAAGTGTAAGTCAGAACTTCTCTATCAGTCATCTGTCTCAGTGACTGTGCTGTGTGTTGATGCTCTATAAGTCAGAACTTCTCTGTAACTCATCTGTCTCAGTGACTGTGCTGTGTGTTGATGCTCTACAGCAGGCACTGTTGAACAACGAGGAGAAATCGACCAGTTGATCATGTGCCACTGAACAGATCAGTTTTCGAGAAAGCTGAGAGTGTGTGCCTGTCACAATGCAGACACCGTCCCCTCCAGTGTGCCTAATGGCGAGAAGCAGACATTTCTCGAACCATGCCAGCAGCCATGTTTCTGTCAGTTTCAACGGTTTGGTAAGGTCACGAACAAAGTCTGATTTAGACCCTCTCCACCCACCTCCACTCCCTGCCGCCTTCTCACCCCCCACCCCCTCCTTCAGTGCCACCAATGCCCTGGTCCTTCACCACATCACCCTCCCCCATCCACCCCCCACCCCCAACCCAATGGTGCTTGCCTCCTTTCCCTTGCTTCCCCACTCAGCCTCCTGTGGATGACAATCATTCTGTAAGCTATGTTCCTGTGAAAAAAAAAAAAAAGAGCAATACGCAGAGCCACAAAATCAACCATCAAATTACATGTTGCCCTCCTCTCCCTCACTCATCCAGCTCCCTACACTGTCTTGGCTGTTCCTCTTCTCCCTCTGGTATGTTGATGCTTAATAACTAATGTCAAACATACACAATAATAACACATGTCAGAACATACACCATAATAACTACATTCAGAACATACACCTAATAACTACATGTCGAACATACACATAATAACTACATGTCAGACATATACCACCGGAACCAACTGATCCATCGGGTGAACCACTGGTTTTCTTCCTCCTTACCCAATGGCACAAGTCAATGCAAACACACACATGCACATGCGTCTTGCAAGCGCATACACACACACAAAAATGCACACACACAGACACACAACACAGACACACAAACACACTCACACACACACACACAACACAAACACACACACACACACACACAAATGCACACACACTCACTCACTCCTCTCTCTCACACACACACACCCAGACACACACACACACAGACACACACACACACACAAAACACACAACACACACAAAACACACAACACACAAAAAGAACAAGGCCAGTGTATAAACTCACTGTTCCCTGCTGACATGTAAAGTTTTGGCAGCTGAATTGACCCACCTGTGTAACACCACACACATGCATTACAATCACTGAATTGATCACCTGGTAACACCACACACACATTAAAATTACCATCACTGAATTGATCACCTGTGAAACACCACACACATAAAATTACCATCACTGAATTGATCACCTGTGAAACACCACACACATACATTCCCATCACTGAATTGATCACCTGTGTAACACCACCCCACATGCATTACCAAATCACTGAATTGATCACCTGTGAAAACACCACCCCACAACATTACAATCACTGAATTGATCACCTGTGAAACACCACACACATACATTACAATCACTGACCTGATCACCTTGTAACACCACACACATGCATTACAATCACTGAATTGATCACCTGTGTAACACCACACACATACATTACAATCACTAAAACTGATCCCCTTTGTGTAACACCACACACATACATTACAATCATGAATTGATCACCTGTGTAACCCCACACACATGCTTACAATCACTAAATGATCACCTATGTAACACCACACACATGCATTACCAATCACATGATGACTGCAAACAATTCAAATCCTGAATGTCATGTGAGTGGTGTGTGTGTGTGGGGTGTTTTGTGTGTGTGTGTGTGTGTGTGTGTTGTGTGTGTGTGTGTGTGGGGTGTGCAAAGGAGAGAGAGAGAGAGAGAGAGAGAGTAGCTGAAATTGTGAGTGTGTGCATAACTCTTTAAAACATTTCTGCATTAATAAAAAGCATTTTTGTGTGCATTTATGCATGTGGCAGAAAGTCGGTGTATGTATGTGTGCAAGTGTGTGTGTGAGGCAGGACGGGATAGGGTGCATACACACATGTGTAAGACAGAAGAAAAGACAGGAAAAAAAGAAGGCTGAGAGACAATGAGAGAGAGAGAGAGAAGGGCAAAACTATGGACAGAAAAAGGAAAAACAAAGAATAGACAGAGGAAGAAAAGCAGACACTGGATTCAGTTGCAGCGGTGCGAGCCACATCGTTTTGTCATAAATAAGTGAGAGCTTGGAATGAGAATAAGGAAGTGAAAAAAGAAGGACAGAATGGCAGAGAACTCCCGCCGTTCTGCAAAGCTTCGTGTCAGGGACCATAACCCTTGCAGGGTTGTACATCCTTAGCAGTATCTATAGGACAAATGTCCTGGACCACCCTGAAGTAATAGGACATTTGTCCTCTTCATAACAAAATCAATCGGACATTTTGAACGCAAGCCAGATTGAATGTATATTAAGTTTTATCATGCACACAAAAATGGTATTACAAAAGCTGACTATATTCCTAGAGTGGGAAGCCATGTTTGGTAAACATACTATTACTAGTCCACACACACACACAGTCACACACACAGAGGCAGTGTCTTTCCTAAATCACTATTCATTGCTAATGCTAGTATTCAAGTACAATATTGATTCATTTGGAGTCGTCTTTTTGGTTAAAGAGCATTCTTTTCCTTTTCTCTCCCCACTTTTCTGTCACCCTGAACACCCATTCTGATTCCCCCTTGACATCACTTGGTCCTTCCATTTGCACCCTCATCAGCATGGCCTGGTTTTCTGCTGTCAGTCTGTTCCTTTGACTTGTCAAAATCAAATTCTGAGTGCTGAACCCTCTTTCTACATCAGCTGTATGGACGGGCAGGGTGATGGCAAGCTGGGCCAGTTTCTTGAGGTTGGTGAACTCCAGCTGGTGGTAGCGGGCAATGAGCTGCCAGAGTGTCAAGGTGCTGTCCCTGGGGTACATCTGCTCCTTGACCGTTTTCTTGAGATCCACCCACTCCTCTTTGGCTGTCTCAGCATCGATCAGGGCAGGGGACTCTTTCTGCATCTTCTCTCCATTGTTTGTCTTCCATGTGTGCATCTTGGGTGCAGCATTTCAGAAATCACAGCCAATTATTGAATTGACAACAGATGTCAAAGTGTTATCAACAAGGAAAACCCTGATTTGAATTGAACTGACAAACTTGTGCCATTGCATGCACCAAAGTCAGATCCGACTATCAAATTTGATTTTAGGCGTCGTGGAGCAAGGATTCCTTTCCAGTCTCCGCTTCAGCAACATGTGCCTACATGGCCTACAACACGTAACAAGTACAAGGCTTATCGCTCTTTAGCCGCTTTACGCTAAAAATAACCCTGACACAAGCTGGCTGCGAGCTCTCAGCTGCGAGCCGTGTACCTCGCTGGCTCAGCCTCTGCCAGTCAGGGAGGCAGAGTTGCAAGCCAACGAGCTAAAAATAGACCGCCACGGCTCGCCACTAAGCTTAGTGCCAGTGGCACACGGGACTAGTAATAGTTATAGGCCTAGTGATTCACTGGGCTTACACTAAAGTTACAGACTGGAGTTCTGTACGACGGTCGGACTCAAATAATTATGCGGGCTTGATATAAACGGCCGGTGCCATGTCCGTGAGCATCGGAAAGCTATCGGACAGTGACCGCATTTTCGGCAAAGTAATGGGACATTTGTCGTCTTCACTGCCAGTTATATCGGACATTTTGCATGTGCAATCGGTCTATGTCCGATGTCTGACGTGGATGTGCAACCCTGCCCTTGGTCTCATTCTCCTCAGAGGCCTGAATTCACTGCAGGATTTTTCTGACCATAACCACCAAGTGCTGTTTGCACCAGCGTGTTAATCGGAAGATTCAGATCACAGCTTAGGTTTCCCATCACAAACGGGGTACATCATGTACTGAGACTGAACATTACACAGAGGAAAGTTCTGACAGCAAGCAGGCACAGAACGAAAATCAAATCAAGTTAAAACGAACTTCGCGAGTAAATAATAAACAGGCAGGGTAACTCTTGCTCCCACGATGAAATATATAGATGCCCATAACTAAAAAAAAAAAATGCTGCTTTCAAACACTGAATCACCTCACAGAAATGACACTACAGAGCACACAACAAAAAACAATGCTGCTTACAACACTGAATCACCTAGCAGAAATGACACTACAGAGCTCACAACACAAAAACAATGCTGCTTACAACACTGAATCACCTCACAGAAATGACACTACAGAGCTCACAACACAATACAACGCTGCTTACAACACTGAATCACCTAGCAGAAATGACACTACAGAGCTCACAACACAATACAACGCTGCTTACAACACTGAATCACCTAGCAGAAATGACACTGCAGAGCTCACAACACAATACAACGCTGCTTACAACACTGAATCACCTAGCAGAAATGACACTACAGAGTCAGAGATGGGATTCTCATAATGTGAAAAAGGAGGAAAAAAAAGTGCGGGGGTCCGGGGGCGCTGAAGGCCCCCGGTGGGGTCCAGGGGCAAGGCCCCTGGTGGGGGTCAGGGGGCGAAGCCCCTGAAGCTGAAGATTTTTTAGAATTTAACCTGCAAAAATCAGCATCTGAGACACCAAAGTATTCAAAAGTATTAATAACTTGATCCTACAAAAAAAAGACTTTCTCACCTTCGCCATTGATGTCTGTCAGGAAATCATGAAGACCATTGACACAGGATTGGTGATTTTCCAGTTGCTAATAGTCACACAATTTTCCAGCAGTTGCAAGTCAGTTTCTCATTACTGTCCTTCACATCACCACATTTCAGCGAGCAGTTTAGTTTCTAATAGTAATAGCCAACCTTCAAAATACTTATTAAAAAAGTTTACCTGAACACAATCAAATAATTTCTTATAGTTGTCCTTCAAAATACCACGGAGGATTCTGATTCCTTTATAGAATAATATAAGTGAGAGAGTTGACTAAGGATCATATTCAAAGTGTGCAAATTGTGAAGGTTTAACTCATTGTGTGCCCACAAGCAGTTTTTTTTTTCTTTTCAACTTGATCCATCTCTATTACAATAAGAAAAAAAACCACTTTCACACTTCTGATACTCCTCAACATTAATGATGTCACTTGCTAAATCTAGTCACCAGAGTATAAGTATGCATGCATATCTGCCGGTCTGCTCGTTTGTATGAATGTGTGTAACTGATTTCCCCCCCCCCCCCCCCCCATGTATCTATACCAGAAAAGAAAAGATTTTTGTGACGCGGTGGTATAGGTAAAAAACATTATTCTTATTATTATTACTACTACTACTACTATTACTTTTTCCGTACTATCGTCTGTTTGTTTACTTATGTTTTGTTTGCTTGTCTGTAGAATGTCAATAACACCCTTGCAATTTTTTGTTTTGATCTCTCTCTCACTAAAATAGTTTGTTGTATGCTATTTATTACGTAATATTGACTACACAATTGTGTAGGCCTATACTGTGACATTGATGTAACCTGTTTTTTCAAAGAGAACCTTCATTGCAAATAATCAGCTTGATGATTGTGGGCATTACATCAAGAAGAAGAAAAAAAAAAAAAAGGGGGGGGGGTTTACAGATTCATCATATCTATCTGGAGATAACCTGCAATATTATTAATATCATTACTTCAACAAAACAAATAGCATTACTCTTCACAGAGAGAGAGAGAGAGAGAGAGAGAGAGATGAGAGAGAGAGAGAGAGGAGAGAGAGAGAGAGAAGAGAGAGAGAGACGGGGTGGGAGAGGTGGGGGTGGTGGGTAGACTCGCCGATGCTCCAAACGATCCAAGAGTCTCGTTTGTAAGACGATCTTTCACTCTTGCTAGGTGCTTTTCAGCAAGAACGTGGTTGATCAATGCTGACTTGCCCGTGAGCCATACTTGATCGCGTCATTACACCATGTGCAGACTGCTTGTCCTGGATAGGTGATTTTCCTCATGCAGTCTTTCAGTCTGAGAATCACACTGTGGCTGACGGCGCCTTTGGAACTGGTCAGCATCACTTTTGCGCTCACTTCCTCCTCCAACCACTTCCAAGTCCATTTGTTTTTAACTGAAGCATCGACTTGCTTCGCAAGAACTTTCTCGCTTTTGCTATCTGACGAAACATTCTGGTTTTCGCCACTCTCGTCAAACCGAAAGAAAATGGCGTCAGGAAAAAAATTCGCAAACAGTTTGCCGCGTTCTCAAACATCAACTTCCGCTTTGATGGTTTCGGTTAACCGCAGAATGAAAACAAAGACAGCAGTCTCGACTGGCCAAGCAGAAACCGGAAACATCCATTTGCGAACGGATCAATTGAGAACACATATCGATCGACTCTCGCCGTACATTAGCTTCATCACAAACCTACCTCTACCCCCCCCCCCCCCCCCCCCCCCCCAATTTTCTCAACGGATTTACACTGATCTCAAAAACGACCCCTGGGGCCATCAAAAGACGGAAATCCGCCAATCGGCGGAAAAATCCCATCTCTGAGAGTACACAGAACAAAAACAACGCTGCTTACAACACTGAATCACCTAGCAGAAATGACACTGAAGAGTACACAGAACAAAAACAATGCTGCTTACAACACTGAATCACCTCAAAGAAATGACACTGCAGAGCACACAACACAAAAAAAGGAGACATTCCCCAAAAAAGGATGTCCCAAGCCTGCCCATACAGCCTGTACCTGACACATCTACACACAGGGATGAAAACAGTTTTTTAAAAAAAAGAGGAGATTGGCGGGATCTGGGGGTTCACCATGGGCCCCCAGTGGGGTACATGGGCAACAGTCTGGCGGGGGTCAGGGGGCGGCGCCCCCTGAAGCTGAAGCATATTTTGTATTAAATAAGGCATAAAAATCTTTAGAAATCACTTTCTTTCTTCTAAACAACTCATTCTATAGAACAGCTTTCAACACCATGAAGACTGAGACTGATGTGGAAAGAAACTATGTCAATTGAGACAAACATTTAGTATGATGAATCCTCAGAACTCTAGCCAAAGAAAATTTGACAAACAGTGCTTTCAGGACATAAAGAATAAGGCCTGTAGATAAGTAAATCAGAGTGGGAAATCAAACTAAGTAAATCAGATGTATGAAAACGACTGCTGGACTTCAATAAACACAATATGAAAAACGATTACTTTGAAGTCCTTTAAAAAAAAAAAAGAAGAAGCTTTTGGGCCTTAGACCCTTCGTCAGGAAACACTAAACACAAAAAAGAACATAGAAGAACAAATGACATAAAAACAAACTGATGTCACAACAGTACACCCCCCCCCCCAACTTCCCTCTTACAACTAATCATATCCCCCCCCCCCCCCCTCTTGACAAGTGTGTGTGGTGTGTGGGGGGTGTGTGTGTGTGTGTGTGTGGGGGGGGGGGGTTGTTTGTGTGTGTGTGTGTGGGGGGGGGACGGGGGGGGGGGGGGGGGGGGAGAAGGGGGCGAAGTGTGTGGGGTATGTGTGTTGTGGGGTGAGGGTGGGGGTTGGGGGAGAAGGAGGAGGAGTAGAGGAAGTATATAGGTAGTGGGGGGAGTGGGCTGGTGGAAAAGGATTTCATAGGGGGGCTGTTAGCAGACACTTAACAAATGTAGCAAACGTCTGCATTATACCAGGGGAAAAGTGTTACACAATACTGTTGTGACATCAGTTTATTTTGATGTCATTTGTTCTTTTATATTCTTTTCGTCACTTTGACGTTTTTCCCTTGCTTTGAAGACTCTACGAGTGGAAGTACTTAGAGTAGGAGTCTTCAATCTTCAATCTTCAAAATTGTAGGTCAGCCGTCATTGTTGACTATTATTGACCTGTGTGCAGATTGAAGATTGAAGTACTTAGAGTACTTGTAGGAGTCAAACTATCTTTGGAAATTAAACGTAGATTGTTGCATACCCAATGATCTGAAAACATGCTGTAATGGTGTGGGAAACACACACATTTTCTGTTGGTGACTGGGACGCTCGATGTGATCTCTGATTGCCACAAAGCCACGACTACCAAAGTAGACACGTTTTTGGCAAGGCTCGCAAAACAATTCAAATTCGCCGTCTCTGTCATGTTTTCTTATTACATCCGCGACTCTGCGGTCACACACGTCCTTCTGCTGCCACTCGGTCTTCTAGTGGTTCACATACTTCTTTCTTTTTTTTTCTCGTTTTGTTTGCACTCACTGGTGGCAAACTCTCACTGTGAATCGACGCCATGATGAGAAATGATACTGGAAGGAAACAGAATGAGAACTATGCCGTTTGAGAACATCAGAGGTGATTCTAGGATTCCAAAAAAGGGGGCCCAAGGGCCCCCTCAGTGTAAAAAAGGGGGCCCCCCAGGGGGCCTAAATTTTAACTATATAATTTCTATATTTTTCAACGGCAGGTACTACTAGTGTTATAAATTGTTAAATCATAGTATTAGTAATCATTCAGAGGATTAATGCAGACAACCTCTGTGTCTGGCTTCGCTGTACTACTGTCCACAAGCGTCTCTGAAGCGGTCCCTGACTCGTCTCAGGCATGTCGTTTGCAGACACAACACTGTCTGGTTTTGATGACGAAAATCCCGAACCACCATCATGATCACAGAAACTTGACACAGGCTCCGATTCCCGCTCGCATGACGAAACAGAACTAACCCGGTCCGACTGACAGTCTGATTGCGATCGCGTATCTACATCTCCACTGTCGGCACTGGCACTCGTTGAAGGATAACTAGGCGGCTGCTCAGTGACGGTCGAACACTCGCTTTGTACATCCAAAGAATCATCTGCCTCTCCTCCTCTCTTCGATTTCTTCGCCCCTCGGGTAAAAGAAAAATCCAACAACGTGCCTCGTTTCGCCATGATGGAACCTCAGGCAGAAACGCAGGGCTGCCGTACCGTGAGCTGTGATTGGCTGAAAGCAAATTTTCCAACCAATCGCAGTTGACTATACAGACATGCGTTTACATTCAGTTCCTACTGCTCATGCGGACAAGGCTGACCTTGACATAGCTGATAGCTCGATGACAGCTTCGCTTGGTTCGCTCGGTAGATTACTAGGCCAAGCGGACGCGAGATTAAAAAGGCAAGGGAGTGAAAAAAAATTAGCGCAGTCACGACTGGCGAGCGCGGCATTTCTTGTTTGTGTGCGGAGCAGCGGCCGCGCTGGGCTTGCGGTTTTGCGTCTTTCGATTTTTTTAAGCGGTATTCCACTAATTCCGCGCTCTAGAATCACCTCTGGAACATTACCGACAGAGAAGAAATTCGCTGTGCAGACAAGTTGAGATCGTTTCTGAGCTTCATTCTTCGAATAATTTTTCGGCGGAGACTTTTTCTTTCGGCGGAGATGCGAAAAAATAACGGCGGAGACGGCGGAAACGGCGGAGGAGTTTTCATCCCTGACACAGCAACAACTGGAGGATGTCCCAAGCCTGCCCATACAGCCTGTACCTGACACATCTACACAGCAGCAACAACTGGAGGATGTCCCAAGCCTGCCCATATAGCCTGTACCTGACACATCTACACAGCAGCAACAACTGGAGGATGTCCCAAGCCTGCCCATATAGCCTGTACCTGACACATCTACACAGCAACAACAACTGGAGGATGTCCCAAGCCTGCCCATATAGCCTGTACCTGACACATCTACACAGCAGCAACAACTGGAGGATGTCCCAAGCCTGCCCATATAGCCTGTACCTGACACATCTACATAGCAGCAACTGGCGAAACAAACTCAACAAAATCAACATTGATTCAAGACTGGCACAGCCTCTTTCATCGTGACTATAGTCAAACAAACACATGGACAAACTAACAAATACAGGTAACCTCAGTTTGACTGGTATCAAAGGAAATCTTAAAGCGAGGCAGGGAAAAGTAAACAGTAAATCACAAACCTGTTTGTTTGTTATTTACTGTAAAATGTTCCCTGCCTTATTTTAAGATTTCCTTTCGTACACTGAGAGGTCGAACCACACCACCTGATCGTGTTTCAGCTTCACAGAGCAGAGCTGACAACTCCTCCGTGTCTGGACTCAGCCAGCAGGTAAGGGCGCTACATCAAACTTGGTTGGAAGCTAAATTCTGATTTCTGATAGTTGCCACACTTGACATAATAAGTGCGTTTAAAAAAAAAAAAGATTTTCTCTTGCTTTTCTGTTTTCCTTTTTTTTTTGCAGCTAGTGAAGGGTTTTCACATTTATAACATATATTCCCCCATGTTCTTCAATTTGTTTTCCTCTCAAATCTTTGCCAAGTCATTATTATAATGATGGAAGAATTGTTAGCCTGCACTTGTTTTCCCCACTACTTAATTGTTCAGCATTATCTTGTTTGGTCAATCAGTGGGAGATCACATCTCTTAGGAGATCCAAGTAAAGGTTGTTCTGCACAATTCTTAGCCGCTGACAATGCTTGGGTTACAGCAGAGCTGACCACTCAGACTGTTCCATATCTTTTGATCTCCCTTGCATCCTTAAATGGATCCTCAAGCATAGGCTCAAAGATTGTCCCCTACATGTTATACTGTTTACATAATGTTTTTACAAATCTTAAATGAATGTTAGCGAACCGCCCAGAGAACGTGGACAAACGAGTCACAAGACAAAACACAACGCGTTTCGACCTCTTTGGTCTTCGTCAGGTGATATATTTAAACGAATAAAACTTCCCCGAAGATGGAGTATGGCTGCCTTAATGGCGGGATAAAAAACGGCCATACACACAAAACTCCACTGCCTGTGTATACAGGCAGTGTCCGCAGGAGTATCAGCCTGCGTACGCAGAAAGAAAAAAAAGAAAAGAATATAAAACAACGAAAATTCACTTAGCTTTGATCGCTTCAGATCGCTTAGGGTTCAGCGCAAGGAAGAAGGCGTTCACGCCTGCAGTCGTCTCGCTTTGCAACTAGATCTATAATGTTTTTAGTTTTTCAGCAACTGTTTGTCCTCTCCACACTTTCGTTTTGTTTTATTTTCTACCTTTCGCTGGCTGCTTTGGGCGTGCTGTTAGATTCTTTTTTGAACCCTTGGTGGTGAGAATACCACAGAATTACGGACTGTGGTGTGTCTCTATTTGACACCAAGAGCACAGACACAATCAGCCGTGTCTCCCTGATGAGTCCGATCCAGTGGACGAAAGGCCTAGGAGCAGGCAATACCTATGAATCTGTCTTCAAGAAGAGTTGTTGTGATGGTTCTCTCATGCAGCTAGCGAAGGGTTTTCACATTTATAACATATATTCCCCCATTTTCTTCAATTTGTTTTCCTCTCAAATCTTTGCCAAGTCATTATTATAATGATGGAAGAATTGTTAGCCTGCAGGATTTTTTTGTGTGTGTGTGGTGGAAATCCTGTTAAAAGTCCAGTCACTCCACATGGTGGATAGAATTTTGCTGGTGGATAGAATTTTGCTAGTTTGCCCCCTTGACTGTCAGAACATTTTTTTTACTGATGTCATTGTCACAAGCCGGAGAGGATCACACCACTGTCACAATCCAAAACAAACTTAGGCAGTGCTTCTTCAGTTTCTTTCCAATAAAACTTCAATGATCTATCTAGAATGAAAACAAAGAGATGAAAATGCTGATTTTTTTATACAGCAGGCCATTTCTAATCTGTGACAGAACTAAGACCATCACAAGCTTTCGGGTTTTCAATTACGTTATTTACTTACAGCTTTCTTTTTCCCTTGCTTGTTAGGGTCTTTTTCCCCCCTGTTTATTTGTTTTTTGACTCCAGCTCATCTCTTTCATGGTAAGTCAGTCTCTAAGAGCCAGAGAGCCGAGCCAGAGCTGACTTAGCCATGGTGTCGTATGACCTGCTGCTCAATGTCCTGCAATGCATAACTGGCAGCTCCTCGTTCATCTAGGTTACCTGTTGCACGTCAACTGGCTGATGACGCACATGCTGCTGTGTACCTGAATCAGGGATGAAAACAGTTTTAAAAAAAAAGAGGAGATTGGCAGGGATCGGGAGGGGGGGGGGGGGGGGTCACCATGGGCAACAGCCCAGCGGGGGTCAGGGGGCAGCGCCCCTGAAGCTGAAGCATATTTTGTATTAAATAAGGCATAAAAATCTTTAGAAATCACTTTCTTGCTTCTAAACAACTCATTCTATAGAACAGCTTTCAACACCATGAAGACTGAGACTGATGTGGAAAGAAACTATGTCAATTGAGACAAAGCAAACATTTAGTATGAATCCTCAGAACTGTAGCTAAAGAAAATTTGACAAACAGTGCTTTCAGGACATAAAGAATAAGGCCTGTAGATAAGTAAATCAGAGTGGGAAATCAAACTAAGTAAATCAGATGTATGAAAACGACTGCTGGACTTCAATAAACACAATATGAAAAATGATTACTTTGAAGTCCTTTTTTAAAAAAACACTCAAGCTTTTGGGCCTTAGACCCTTCGTCAGGAAACACTAAACACAAAAAAGAACAAATGACATCAAAACAAACTGATGTCACAACAGTACACCACACACAACCCCTCCCCCCCCCCCCCTTCCCCTTACAACTTATCATATCCCCCCCCCCTTGACAAGTTTGTGTGTGTTTGGGGGGGGGGGGGGGTGCTTGTGTGTGTGTGGGGGGGGGGTGAGGTGGGGTAGGGGACTGGGGTGGGGGGGGGAGGGGGCGAAGTGTGTGGGGTATGTGTGTTGTGGGGTGAGGGTGGGGGTTGAGGGAGAAGGAGGAGGAGTAGAGGAAGTATATAGGTAGTGGGGGGAGTGGGCTGGTGAAAAGGATTTCATAGAGGGGCTGTTAGCAGACACCTAACACATGTAGCAAACGTTTGCATTATACCTGGGGAAAAGTGTTACACAATACTTTGTGAGATCAGTTTATTTTGATGTCATTTGTTCTTTTATATTCTTTTTGTCACTTTGACGTTTTTCCCTTGCTTTGAAGACTCTACGAGTGGAAGTAGGCTACTCAATTCCTCATCTCTCCAGTGGGTTCGAAGTTGTTGTTTTTTCCTCCGTTGTTTTGTTATCCTGTGTTTACTGTTTAGTGTTTCCTGATGAAGGGTCTAAGACCCGAAAGCTTGAGTGCTTATCATTTTTTGTTGTTGTAAAAAAGGACTTCAAAGAACTCATTTTTCATATTAAGTAAATCAGAGTCAGAATCAAAACTACCATCGAAATGGAACTTGTAGAAAAATCAGAGTAGGAGTCAAACTATCATTGGAAATGAAACGTAGATTGTTGCATACCCAATGATCTGAAAACATGCTGTAATGGTGTGGGAAACACACACATTTTCTGTTGGTGACTGGGACGCTCGATGTGATCTCTGATTGCCACAAAGCCACTACTACCAAAGTAGACACGTTTTTGGCAAGGCTCGCAAAACACTTCAAATTCGCCGTCTTTGTCATGTTTTCTTATTACATCCATGACTCTGCGGTCACACACGTCCTTCTGCAGCCACTCGGTCTTCTAGTGGTTCACATACTTCTTTCTTTTTTTTCCCCGTTTTGTTTCCACTCACTGGCGACAAACTCTCGCTGTGAATCGACGCCATGATGAGAAATGATACTGAAAGGAAGCAGAATGAGAACTACGCCGTTTGAGAACATTACCGACAGAGAAGAAATTCGCTGTGCAGACAAGTTGAGATCGTTTCTGAGCTTCACTCTTCGAATAATTTTTCGGCGGAGACTTTTTCTTTCGGCGGAGATGCGAAAAAATAACGGCGGAGACGGCGGAAAACGGCGGAGGAGTTTCATCCCTGCTGAATACAGAGGTCAGACTGTCCAGGCCTCTGCTCGAGCACTCACCTGGTCGATGGCTTGCATGGAGAAGTTGAAGGTCATGAACTCGCAGATTGGTTTCAAGCCGGCCTGTTCGGCAGACACACAGAATTCCACACAATATTTATTTCTTCACAACACTTCTTTCTAATAAAACTTCAATGATCTATCTAGAATGAAAACAAAGAGATGAAAATGCTGATTTTTTACACATTTTTCACAACACTTCTTTTTCTCTGACACACATGACTGATTTCTCTGACACACATGACTGCCTTCAAGCCTATTTTCCAACGAACAAATTACCTTCTTTGTGATTAAATAAACAATCAAACAAACCTGAAGAGAAAGGAATTTTCGTGCACATTTATCACACCACATTTGCAGTGTCACACAATTTCCTTTCTTTGACCTAAAAGAAAAGTGTGGCTACCTCCACACATCAGCACCATGACTCTCAAGCTCTTTTCTTGTGAACATAACAAACAGCCAAATAAACAAACTGTCTACCATTTAAAAGAAAATGAACCTGATGGACATATGGGTATTTTAATTCTCTATCAGACTGCTAGACACATAGTCTGACAGTTGGTCTTCCAGAGGAAGTGTGAAAATAAACATCCTTTTACTGGTTCCATGTTTTCAGATCTTTTTTCTTTTGTTTGCCTTCATGCCCATCCCCTTCCCCCCCCCCCCTCCCCCTCCCCCATTCCACGTGTGTCTAACGTACTTTCAGTTTCTTTTCACTTTGCAAATAGCCTCTAGTTCTAATACAACTTTGTATTCTAAGCATATGCATGACTGTAAAACAAAGAAGTAAAGCATAAATACACATGAACTGTAAAAACAAAGAAGAAAAGCAGAAATCTGCTGAAAATGGGTTTTTGTTTTCAATAGTAAGAAAGCACTGTGCTACAACACTCATAGTTCAAATATTCATGACAGAATCTTTATCTTACCATTGCAGCTCCCACTGCCAGTCATAGTTCAAATATTCATGACACAATCTAACTTACCATTGCAGCTCCTACTGCCAGTCATAGTTCAAATATTCATGACACAATCTAACTTACCATGCAGCTCCTACTGCCAGTCAGCAAATCCTCTGCAATCAGATACATTTGTTGAATAACTGTGCTGTATCTTTTCAATCCTGATACAATTGTTAAATATTTGTGCTGCGTCTTTTCAATCAGATGTATTTCTTGAATATTCTTTTCAATCAGATACATTTGTTGAATAACTGTGCTGTGTATTTTCAATGAGATACATTTCTTGAATAATTGTGCTGTGTCTTTTCGATCAGATACATTTGTTGAATAATTGTGCTGTGACTTTTCGATCAGATACATTTCTTCAATATTTGAGCTGTGTCTTTTCCTGTAACTTAAAATCATTACTACACATACTTTCAACAAGGAATATGCTCTATATGTGAAAGCGCTAAAAATGCTGAGCACACAATTCACATAAATCATACCCGACTCTTTTCACTTATGAAAACAATTTTGAGTACATTGATCTTCTTCTTACCATCTCTTTCCTACAAGCATGTAGAATGGTGAGATTAACATCCTTATGCACACATGGACATTTACTTTCAGACACACTTGCATCCCACACAAATATCCCCTCTTCCAACAAACACATGCGTTCACACACACACACACACACACACACACACACACACACACACATACACACACACACACACACGCACACACACACACACACGTCTTTCTACTGGGTCATGTCGAGGATCAAAGACATGTTTATGGAGGGATACTTGTTTAAAAGAGGAGAAAAAGGAACTTGCAGAAACATTGCTAGCACAGACACCTTCTTGCTGCAGAAGAAAAAGGAACTAGCAGAAACCCATCAATTAGCAGACACCTTCTTGCTGCAAAGAAAAAGGAACTAGCAGAAACCCATCAAATAGCAGACACCTTGCTGCAGAACCGAGAGGCATTAGCAGCACTGTGGGGCAGGACGTTCCAGTCCCAAACAAACGGGGAAAGAACCACAGTGCAGATGGCGGCCCCATTCACACTGAAAGGAATCCAGGTGCATGTTCAGGACTGTCCTCAATGATGGGTCCCGTTACTGTAGTGCTGGCACGCTAACATCTGACGGGTTTCTATGCAGCAACACCTACGGTGTTCCAGGGTTGCCAGCAGACTTATGCATGCTGGTCGTTTGTGGTGATGCATTAAATCTGCAAATCAGCCTGCCTGTGTTGCTGCAAATCTTCCACCTTCATTTCAGCTGACTGTGGGATCCCCATGCAGCGCATAGCTGTTCACTCACTGCACATGAGGACTGCTAAGCCCTTTGGTTCAGATTAATCTCTTCTCGGACATACAGTGCATCACTATTCACTCACTGTCACATGAGGGACTGCTAGCCCTTGGTTCAGATATAATCTCCTCTCGGCATACAGTGCATCACGTCACTCACTGGTCACATGAGGGAACCTGCTAGCCTTGTTCAGATATAACTCCTCTCGGCATCACAGGGGCACACACCACAACATTGTGTGCACAAACACATGCACACATTCCACCACAAAACCAGTTTCACATTCCTTCCTTTCTTACCTCGGTGATTGGTGTGTCAATGATCTCTTTTGTCTCCATATTTCTTCCATAAGCCCTTGAACCTGAAAACAAGAAAGTTAAAAAAATAATCATACAATGTAGACTCTATAATCACTGGTTATAATTCATTCAATCTCTCGCTAACATGCATCACACATGTGTCTCACTACACTGTCATGAGGGACCTGCTTAGCCACCCTTTTGGTTCAGATTATAATCTCCTCTCGCATACAGTGCATCACTGTTCATCACTGGTCACATGAGGACCTGCTAGCCCTTTGGTTCAGATAATAATCTCTTCTCGCATACAGTGCATCACTGTTCACTCACTGGTCACATAGGGACCCGCTAGCCCTTTGGTTCATATTAATCTCCCTCCGTCATACAGTGCATCACTGTTCACTCACTGGTCACATGAGGGATCTGCTACCCTTTGGTTCAGATATAATCTCCTCTCGGCATACACAGGGGCACACACACACACATATGTGTGCACACAAACACATGCACACATTCACACACACAAAACATGTTCACATTCCTTCCTTTCTTACCTCGGTGATTGGTGTGTCAATGATTCTTTTGTCTCCATATTTCTTCCATAAGCCCCTTGAAACCTGAAAACAAGAAAGTTAAAAAAAATAATCATACAATGATATGACATTCATATGAAATCAAACTGGTATAAATTCATGTGTTAAAAAAAGAGGCAAGAAAGAAAGAAAAAAAAAATGTAATACTGTAAGCATGCACAGACAGACAGACACACACAGTCCACAACACACACACACACACACACACACACACACACATGAAACAATCCACCTGCACATATGGTTGGATTCACGCATACAGCCCTCATTCTAGCACACACTTGTGCACACACATGTGCATAACATGCAAATTACATGCATCAAACTTGGCTAATACCACAATACGATTATTGTTTCAGCAACTGTTTTCAATCTTTTAACGAACTTTTTATCATGCTACCATCAAAAGGATCCTGTGATAGTAATCTTTGAAAGAAATACAAATAAGTTAATTTCTAATGGATCTCCTACCCGTTAAGTATGATCAAGATGTTATAGACCCCTACTACCTCCTTTTCTGTCTCCCCTCCCTCATCCCCTACCCACTCCCCAAGGAAATCCCAATGCATCGTCTCCATCATCCCAACTCATCATGATAATAATAAAAAAGAAAAAAAAATTCTGGGCTTTCGTGACCTGTTCTTTTCTTGATTTTACTTTTGCTTTTTTTTCCCCTCCATCTTTATGCCCAAGGGAGTTTGTGTAACAGCCTTTGGGTTTTATCAAAGTCATGGGGACTGGCAATGAGTAGACAGGGTAGACAACGATGTTCACTATAAAAACCTTCGGGTTTTATCAAAGTCATGGGGACTGGCAACGGGTAGACAGGGTAGACGAAGATGCTCACTTATTCTGGCTGCTTACACTGCTGCTCCATACACTGATACACTGATACAGTATGCATGTGAGAGCAAGTATGAGTGTTTGAGTGAGAATGTGTGTGTGTGTGTGTGTGTGTGTGTGTGTGTGTGTGTGTGTATGTGTGTGTGTGTGTGTGTGTGTATGTGTGTGTGTGTGTGTGTGTGTGTGTGTGTGTGTGTGTGTGTGTGTGTGTGTGTGTGTGTCTGTCTGTCTGTCTGTCTGTCTGTCTGTCTGTCTGTCTGTCTGTGTGTTGAGTACTAATTACTATTGACAATAATTCCTTTCTGATCATGATACATACCTTGTAAGCCCCATCGTACTGGGCTACTTCCTCTCCCATCAGAAACACTTTCTCATCCCGCTCAATCTCCTCGTCCATGGCGGAATTCAGGGCATCTCTCACCGCCATCTGAAACACACATAATATAACAGGAACATATGAATGAAGGTGAGAGAGGGATGGAGTAAGAGAGAAGGGGAGGGAGTGAGGAGAAAAGGGGGGTGGGGGAAGAAGAGAGAGAGAGAGACAGACAGACAGAGAAAAAGAGAGAGAGAGAGAGAGAGAGAGAGAGAGAGAGAGAGAGAGAGAGAGAGGAGGGAGGGGGGGGGAGAGCACAGTATTCATACTGCAAAATATATGTTTTTGTGGGTATGAAGGTAACTAAAACCTTGCAACTGCCTAATTCCGGAAGTTCAAAGACTCGGTGATGTAAGCATTAGGACTTCATAGCTGACTCTGTACACTGTCTCCAGTAGCTTATTAAAATGAAAGTTAAAACAACCCTCCGTCCCCGAGACAGAGAATCAAATCTGAAAACATAGGGTCAGATACAAAGAGACAAATTTCTGCATTCATGTTCCTTTTTTTTTCTACACTTACTCAGATTAGTTAAAGGTCTACTTTAGAGGTTTTCGATAATTGGTCAGCTTATGCAGAAATATGAAATGTTTGATAAATTGGTAAATAAACATCCGATTCGCTCCCGATCACACGAAATCGATCCGCGAAAGTGGGCATTTTCACCTGTAATCAAGAAAACGGGAGGTAATCAACTAAATCTTGGCATGGCTTAACTGCTCTTGGATGTGGCGTCACATGATGGACAGCGACGGCGACAGAAAGCGATTCTGATGGTTCTTGCGCATCTCGCTCGTATTTAATTTATCATGTAAAAGCAGTGACTATGATTGCGACAGCCAATGTGACTCTGGGGATGTTTCTGCAAGGCCTGTACCTTATCAGTTTGAACGCTAAGTTCTTTTTACCACGTCAGTTCAGTTCCAGCTGGACGCCCGAACACAGCATTCCGAAGGCGTACGGACTTTACCGAAGTCTCGAAGGAGGCTACCGACTGACTTCTTGATGCGATCACGCGTGGACGGCGAGCGGAGATTCTCCTTCTTGAAGCCTTAACGTGTTAATTCAATTTAACAAGTGTGATCTGTCCATAGATAAGAACAGAATAAACGTGCGACTATCGTACTCATCTGTACGAGCTTACCACTCCGCCTTCAAAGTATACGCGCACAATGCAGACGAAGTTTTTGATCCACTCGAACGCGCTCGGCAATTGTCGGAATAGCTCGTTTCCGCGGTCCAGCTGGAACTGACGTGGTAGAAAGAACTTTCGCTGTGCGGCATGGTTGCACGAACCGAATCCACTTCTTTCGAGTATCTGGATCAGATGGAAATGTGTGCAAAGAATATCCGTCTCTGCTGAGCGGCTGCACTCGCCTACAGCACAATATCTGCCACCCCCTCGTGACTTTTTAGGCTGTAGGGGTTCGCAACTCGTGTTGATTTTACTTGGCGTTGGCTTGTTGTGTAGGTCGCGGCTGACGACCAGTCCATCAAGTGACGTCACGGATTTCGGTCTACCGCGCGGGGTTTGAACAGGTGTGCAAAAGTCGTTTTTTATCTATTAAATTCTTTCGGCGATTTTATTTAAAAATGAATACCATACCGTAGTTATATGACATGTAGACCTGTTTTTAACAAATTATCAAAAATCTCTAAAGTAGACCTTTAAGTATTATATCATGTACCTTATAGATTGACTGTGTTCTGGGTCTGCTGCACATTATGATAACAACACCTGAAACCTAGTGATCTGACGTACTCTGGTGCACATTATGATAACAACACCTGAAACCAAGTGATCTGACGTACTCTGCTGCACATTATGATAATAACACCTGAAACCAAGTGATCTGACATACTCTGCTGCACATTATGATAATAACACCTGAAACCAAGTGATCTGACATACTCTGCTGCACATTATGATAATAACACCTGAAACCAAGTGATCTGACGTACTCTGCTGCACATTATGATAATAACACCTGAAACCAAGTGATCTGACATACTCTGGTGCATGCCCGACCCAACTCAACTCTGTTCTTTTACATTGTGCGGTGTGCCAACAACCAGCCAGCATCAAACAACTTGAGATCCCTCAAAAGAAGTGACAGTATTTATTTGTTTTAAGACATTAAAGTATTTCATCATGAAAATGTTTGTTCCTTATGCCTAACGAAGCTCCACAGACCATATGGACATGTGAGGAGTTAAAAGAGAGCTAAAGACAATACCACAGACGTGCACTTACACACCTAAAGAAAGCGAGAGAGAGAGAGAGAGGGGGGGTAGAGAGAGAGAGGGGGGGGGGGGGAGAGAGTGTGGGAGAGCCAGAAAGAGAGAGAGAAATAGAGACAGTGACAGAGATTTTTCTTAAAATTAAAGATAACTAAAAACAAATAAAGAGAAAAAAAAAAACAATAAATCAATGAACTTAACTGATACTGGGAGCTACAGACAGTTTAAAAAATAAACATGAATAACAGACTGAAGAAATAGCAGAATAAAGACTTAAGTAGTAAATAAAGAAATGAGACATGTAAATCTGGCACGAGCAGCTATGCAGTGCATTATAAATGTCTCTCTTCACTGGCAATGGTATCCACATGAACAGCTCAAGACAGAATGCTTGCATGGCAGGGAGAGGCGAGGTGGGGGTGAGGTGGAGGGGTGGAGGGAGGAGGGACTCCTGCGGGTGTCACTCACACACTTGGACAGTCACTGAACAGTCCTTTCTCTTCTGTGTACTATATCACTCACACACTTTGAGAGTCACTGAACAGTCCTTTCTCTTCTGTGTACTGTGGGCATCACTCACACACTTAAACAGTCACTGAACAGTCCTTTCTTTTCTGTGTACTGTGAGCATCACTCACACACTTGGCCAGTCACTGAACAGTCCTTTCTTTTCTGTGTACTGTGGGCATCACTAAACACACTTGGCCAGTCACTGAACAGTCCATTTCTCTTCTCTGTTCTGTCACTTTCTGATTCAGCTTCATTTGCGGACCTTCAGTCTGGACAGCATCACTGTCTTCTTGAATGACCACCGCAGCTATCTTTTCATGTCAACCATCAAAAGCAGGGATACTGGACATCCAGCCTACAGCCAGCCAGCCCAGATAGCTCCTTGTGCTTGTATAGGGGCTGCAGCTAACATAAATTCAGTTCAACTGGCAGAACATGAAAGAGAGCAGGGGCATCCCAAACAGCAGGAGAGCATCTAAACTTTAGTTTGCCAAAGCCTTGTTTATCACAAAACAACCGGCAGACTTAACAACACACACACACACACACCACACACACACACACACCACACACACACACACACACACACACACACACAACACAAACAAAACACAGTGACACTACAATCACACACACTCACACATTAGACACTTCCGCAGTCAGCTTAGAATTACATCATGTGTTTCAGGCTCATATTTTATTCAATCTCGCAGTCAGTGTTGAAATTGGACTCTTGTGACAGTGGAGGTATGTTGACATCAATCTCATAACTGTGTGAGTGTTTCTTGGTGATGTGTGTGTTGTGACTATGTCTTAGTGGTGTGTGTGTGTGTGAGTGTGAGTGTGTGTGTTGTGTGTATGTGTGTGTGGTATGTGCGTGCCCTGCCCGCATGTGTGTGTGTGTGTGTGTGTGTGTGTGTGTGTGTGTGTGTGTGTGTGTGTTGTGTGTGTATGCATCTGCTGTGTGTATGTGTGTGTGTGTGTGTGTGTGTGTGTGTGTGTGTGTGTGTGTGTGTGTGTTGCATGGTACAGACACACTGCACTCACAGGCACAGAGAGAGACAGACAGACAGACATACAGAGAGACAGAAGGCTGGACTATACAGCAAGACAATCAGATGGTATGTAAAACTTATCAAACTAAACTGACTACAAAGTGTAATGGAGTTAATTTTTGGCACTACTGCAGTTGGTGTCACAAAAGACAATTTTACTGCAGAAGTTTGTGGTTAATCACCCTGCTACTGTCACAAAAGACAATTTTACGGCAGAAGTTTGTGGTTAATCACACTGCCACTGACCAACCCTGAAATAACATTACTCTGCCAACAGCTGATGAATAACTAACCTGGATTAAATCAAATAAATATTAATTTATTCCTCATGATAAAATGGAGAAAGATGATTTCAAAAAGCTGGGCTCAGTTCAGACAAAAAAAGGGACAAAGGGGCAAGAATAGCTCAGTTGGTAGAGTGCTGGACTCGTAATCTTGGGGTTGCAGATTCGCATCTCCGCCATGCCGTTTCAGTACAAGGGGATTTTTCCCTCAGAGTTAACATTGGTTCTGACTCCATTCCCAATACAGTCCTTCGAATGAGACTAGAAACCAAGGTTCCGTGTGTGAAAGCACGCACAACATCTTGCACACACGTAAAATCCCATCACCAACTTTCGGAAGAGAAGGCCAGTTTGGCCGTTGGTATGGATGACATGTTACACATAACATGCACCTTCCCCAAGTTGGAGTATGGCTGCCTTAATAGCGAGATTTAAAAAAAAAAACGGTCATACACACACAAGTGTCAGATTAATCAACTTGATGATAGTGGACACTCTACGGAAAAAGAAAAACAAAAAGAAGGGTCAGAAATTTTAGCTATAGATATCATACACTGAATTAGTGAATATATCATGCCTAATGATTTATACATGTACATTTGACACTGGCATTAAGACTGTCAGCCAACAATTGCAGAATACCTGCCAAAACTTTAATAGATGTTGAAAATCTTCATCAGTCAGTCAAACCAATCTACACACGGTTTATCCATTTTCTTTTACTACCATACGTATATTTTGCACATGCAGATAAAACAATTCAGCTCTGTGATCAAATCAACTTGTGCACCCTTCTTCTTGTGCTTTCTGATCCTCTTGATGTGTGTGTCTTCATGCTTGTGTGTAAAATGATCACTGGAATTCAGATTCTTTTTTTTTCCTTTTTCATTTTGCATTTTTTTTTCCAGAAGAAAAGAAAATTTCAAGAGAGATAAACTACTGTTCATCAAACTACTTTTGTTCTTTTTCATTTTTTGTGGGCTTTAAATGCCCCTTCTTAGTGTACTCGTTTATTGGTCAGGTCTATAGTGAGCCCAGTTTTTATTTTCGACCAATCAAGTCGAACATGACATCAGTAATTGTTTTATGCTTGTTGTTAAGATTTTTAAAAGAGTTAGTATTTGGTGCACGTTTATGTTCGGAGTTAGTTTATTCCAAATGGATGCTATCCTCTGGCTGAAGGAATATTTCATTCTATTAGTATTAAATAGCTGTATTTGTACTCGGGTGGGGGTTTCTTTTGGTTCAGTTTCCGTTAACACTATAAAAGCATGCGTGAAAGACCACTACCACTAGGTATGAAATTTTAGACAGTGGAAGACTACACTTTATCCTCTCTTGAGGGAAAAGACCGTATGGGTAGCTTAATCTAGTGTCTATGGAATAATCATCAATGTCCGGGGGATAGTTGGGCTGGTTGTGCTCTGCAGCAGTTTTTTTTTCGCTGCCTCGTTGAATACTGGCTGGTACCACATATCACTTAGGCTTATTCATGAATTTGTCTAATTTATCTCGTTTGTCCAATAAAGGATTGTGCTGTACATTCACCAGCCCGGTGGGTTTAAAGGTGTTAAGTATGAGTGCTATTTGTTCCAAAATTTTTTTTTTTACGATTTGCTCAAAATGGGATATTATAGCGTAATATACTGTTTTATCTAAATTTAACTTTTGGCAGGTTATAGATTATATGAAAACAAAGGGAAACATTTTGGCCACTCCGTTTGTACACGCTGAAACATGAAGGAGGAGGAAAGGAAATCCAAACCGTGTTTCAATCAAGCAAGACTTCGTGGATTGTTACCCTGAATGAAGGTCCAACCGGGAAGCTCCAGTACTAAATCCGAACTTCCGTATACAACACATACATGCACATGATTACAGCTTAAAATGGCAAGCATTTTGTAATTATAAAGAACAGATGCTTGTCACTACTTTCCACAAATCCCATAAAATCAAAAATAATCGACTGATTTGTTCTGCGAAAAGCAAATCATATTCCTTTACCTGTGTTGCGAGCCTGGAAGACGACGCACTGAACTGGCGTTTTAACGCACTCCATGTTGATCCCTTCGCCACCTGCTGAAACAAAAATAACAATACTATAGCAAGGAACTAGCTATGATGTAGTTTTGTAAGATTGCATAGCGCATGTCTGGAACGGAAAAAGAAGGCAAAACGATAAGAATAAATGGCAGAAGTATTACTCGTATCACCCGGCTTGTTGACAATGCTGCCATGTTGAAAGTCAGGGGAGGCAACCGTTCTTGACCTGATGGGTGTCACTGGCCGTTCCTGGATCGAGGTCGAGACCTTCGCTTTAGCGCCTTCCGTGATCATTTGACCTACCTTGGCCTTTCCCTGGCAGACGTTATGGTCACTGTACAATCCCTTACCCCCCTCTGTTTCCTCGCCCACCTCCACCTCTCAACCCTGACTCATTCGTGTCGGCCTGATAGCCTTTACGCCTATCAGTTTTCGTCTCGTGCTTACCTGTCATGTCTTCATCTGAACGGGATCATGAAGATACTTTTACTGTGCTGAGGTCTACCTGCCCACGTTGATTCCATCACTGGTCAAAATGAATTCCAGACACTGGTCAAAACAAATGCTAGAGTACTCCTTTCAGTCTTCTTCTTCCTCTTCGTTCCGTGTCTAGGCAAAAACTTGACAGAGATTGACCTACACCAGTGGTCCTTAGTGAAGTTTTGGCTGGTGCACGCCTATCGTATTATAGATTCATATATGCTGGGATAACAATTACACAAGAATGTGTGTGTGTGTGTGTGTGTGTGTGTGTGTGTGTGTGTGTGTGTGTGTGGTGTGTGTGTGTGTGCTCGCGCGCGCGCGCGTGTGTGTAGTGCACATTCACACTTGTCAAGAATGTTTATCAATTCTCTGCAAATTGTCCTAATGGACCGAAAGTCACTGAAGTGGTTTTTTTTTTTTTTTTTTTAATTTTTTTTTATTTGAGGGTGAGGGGGCTGGGGTGCAAAGGGTGGGGGAGGAGGAAGCAGAAGAGCGCTCCCCCCCCCCCCCCCCCCCCCCCCCACCTTACATCCAGTTTGTTTTCGCATACTACACCCCGACATGTCAGTTTTGTCGCTAGATTATTGAAAAATAAAAATCAGCATGCCAGTAGGTTTCCAACGTCAAGAAAGAACGAAAGAAAAAAGAAAGAAAAGGGGAAAAAAAAAAAAAAGAAGCGAAAGAAATCGTAAAACAGGCGGATTTTCCCAGTTAAATGAAAGACATTTAGTGCCAAATTAGTACAAATAAGCTTTTCGTTCTTTCCGACCAGTTAAATGAAGAAATTTAGTGCCGAATTAGTAGGCCTACAGATAAGTTTTTCCTGCTTCCCGACCAGTTAGGCCTACATGAAGACATGTATTGTACGTATATTAGTGCCAAATCAGTATACATAAGCTTTTCATCTTTCCGACCATTGATCATGATGTTCATCAAAATGCATTTGAAAACTGCATTAACCCGTGTGTGCGTGTGTGTGCATGGTGTGTACATATAATGTACTTAAAATGTATTTGAAAACTCGATAAACCTCTGTGTGTGTGTGTGTGTGTGTGTGTGTGTGTGTGTGTGTGAATCCATCCCCGCCAGCACTCGATGGCTTAGCCCACTCAGTCTCAGAGGATGTCCAGATCTGAAAAGATCTGATAACAAGCGTGGAAGTTGTCCTTCTTGACCCGGAACTTGTGAATGTTACGCATGCACAGATAGGACAATGAAAACGGTCTCCTAAAAAAAAAAAAAAAAAAAAAAAAAAGAAAGAAAGAAAGAAAAGAAGAAAACGAAAATGAAGAGAAGAAAAAGAAAAATGACAACAACAAAAACGAAAAAGAAAACGAAAAAAAAAAAAAAAAAATGAAAGAAAATCGGAGAGGGTCGGTCAGCTGAGATGTTGACTTCACAGAGAAATTCGTCGTCACCTTTGACCTGGATGTCGTGTGCAGGAATTGAGCTGGAAATGGGCGGGACTCTCTTGGATGAAGAGAACAATGTTTTGTTCCCCTCCCACTTCATTCAGATCTTCGCGTTGAAAGCGGCGAGGTCTGGGTGTGCCGCGAACATCAGGAAAAGGTTGATGAGATTTTGTTAGCGAACAAATGAAACAGCTGCAATTTTCATGTTCTTCGTGTTATCGGAACGTTGGGCTATTTCAGAATTGTACAGGAATTGTTTTTTAATTCCGATTTTATTGGCAACTCTTTGCTTTGACTTACAATTCTAGACTAAAACGCAGGCATCCTAGGAATATTGGGACAAGTTAGAATTTTCCTTCTGCTCTATAGCTAACTTAATGAACGAGGGATATTAATCCCTGGAAACATTCAAATCAATGCTTATACTGTCGACACAGATAAAGGCTGACTTAGCCATTGCAACAACACACACACAACACACACACACACACACACACACACACACACACGTCACACACACACACACCACACACACACACACACACACACACACACACACACACCACACACACACACACACACCACACACACCACACACACACACACACACACCACACAAGCACGCACGCACGCACGCACGCGCACACACACACACACACACACACACACACACACACACCACACACACACACACACACACACACACACACACACGCTATGCTCTGACTTTGTGCGCAAGCATTCTGAATAGTTGAAATCTACCTGGGTCAGTTTCAGTCTTAACGCATTCATGCTCAGTCAAGTGAAGAACTGGGACTGAGAGTACTATGCGCTCCTTTGATATGTGGGCCTACAATCAGTGACACTACAGGACGGATACTGCAACACACGTCTACTGATATGTGGGCCTGCAACACACATCTACTGATATGTGGGTCTGTAACACACATCTACTGATATGGGGCCTGCAACACACATCTACTGATATGTGGGTCTGTAACACACATCTACTGATATGTGGGTCTGTAACAAACATCTACTGTATGTGGGTCTGTAACACACATCTACTGATATGTGGGCCTACAATCAGTGACACTTACAGGACGGATACTGCAAACAACGTCTACTGATATGTGGGTCTGTAACACATCTACTGATATGTGGGTCTGTAACACACATCTACTGATATGTGGGTCTGTAACCACATCTACTGATATGTGGGTCTGTAACACACGTCTACTGATATGTGGGTCTGTAACACACGTCTACTGATATGTGGGTCTGTAACACACATCTACTGATATGTGGGCCTACAAACAGTGACACTTATAGGACGGATACTGCAACACACATCTACTGACATGTGGGTCTACAGTCCAGTGACACTTATAGGATGGATACTGCAACACACGTCTGCTGATATGTGGGTCTGTAACACACATCTACTGATATGTGGGTCTGTAACACACATCTACTGATATGTGGGTCTGTAACACACATCTACTGGTATGTGGGCCTACAATCCACTGACACTTACAGGACGGATACTGCAACACACGTCTGCTGTAGGGTCTGGGTAGGCCAGCATGGCTGCCGTAGGGTCTGGGTAGGCCAGCATGGCTGCCGTAGGGTCTGGGTAGGCCGGCATGGCTGCCGTGGGTCTGGTAGGCCGGCATGGGTAGGCAGACGATCATCTCATTCGTGGCACTGGGCTTCCGACCCTTTGAAATTAGACTTCAAAGAAAAAACCCTATTCCGTCGAACGAAAAAGAAAGAAAAAAAAAAAACAAATTACGAGACAAACTTTAAGAATAGCATGACGTTTTTGGTGGTTCTACAGAAACGTCGGTTCCTACTTCATTGACAAGGGTGAAATATACTCCCCCCCCCCCCCCCTCCCCCACCACTTGTATTGCAATTTTAAGTGGTTGGTTTTCTACGAGATAAGAAGAAGAACAAAAAATACACTGAGAGGTGCGGATGGGACCTCGAGAAGTCCTGTCCTCAACTGCTGAAACAAACCAGCTGGGAGCAATCCTGCACCACCCTTGGAAGCCTGCGATGTGTTCACGTTGGGTGAAGGCACACACAGGACATTCCATTAGGACGTCAAGGGAGTTGCTTGCTCCCTGGCAGATGCCATTCTGTAATGGCCACTGGATGAGACACGATAGAACCTCCACGGGAGCGTTCCCACAGGTGTACCAGCCCCTGTTTCATGACTGCAGAGTCCACCGGCGAAAAGTGCCAACGTCAAACAACTGCTGTGTGCATCCTACAGCCACACTCCATGCTGTTCCACTGATCGGTGATGACAGTACAACTCGAAAACGGCCAAGCTTTCGCCATGAGGTCTTACGTGCCCTCCGAAGAGAATCCCAGGTTACAGTCTTTCCTGCTGTCAACAAGACTTTCCCTGCAGTCAGTGGGTCTTTCCTGCTGTCAACAGGACTTTCCCTGCGGTCAGTGGGTCTTTCCTGCTGTCAACAGGACTGTCTCTGCGGTCAGTGGGTCTTTCCTGCTGTCAACAGGACTTTCCCTGCGGTCAGTGGGTCTTTCCTGCTGTCAACAGGACTGTCGCTGCGGTCAGTGGGTCTTTCCTGCTGTCAACAGGACTGTCGCTGCGGTCAGTGGGTCTTTCCTGCTGTCAACAGGACTTTCGCTGCGGTCAGTGGGTCTTTCCTGCTGTCAACAGGACTTTCGCTGCGGTCAGTGGGTCTTTCCTCACGTCACTGAGCCTTTCCCCAGAATCAGCTGCCCCTTCACCCCCTGCACCGCATTTTCCAGACATTTCCTTCAGGTATTTTTGTTTAACCTTGGTCCACGGACTTCCCATCCGTCGGGTTTCTGAAGTACACCCTGAAGGGGTCAGCCTGCTGGTTCAAAGGAGTCAGTATGCTGGTTCAAAGGTGTCAGTCTGCTGGTTCAAAGGAGTCAGTCTGCTGGTTCAAAGGAGTCAGTCTGTGGGTTCAAAGGTGTCAGTCTGCTGGT
Source organism: Conus ventricosus (assembly GCA_018398815.1). NCBI lineage: Eukaryota > Metazoa > Mollusca > Gastropoda > Neogastropoda > Conidae > Conus > Conus ventricosus. The sequence goes on from CM031604.1 coordinate 96,373,128, forward strand.
TCAAAGGAGTCAGTCCCGCGGGTTCAAAGGTGTCAGTCTGCTGGTTCAAAGGAGTCAGTCTGCTGGTTCAAAGGAGTCAGTCTGTAGGTCCAAAGGAGTCAGTAAGCTGGTTCAAAGGAGTCAGTCTGTTGGTTCAAAGGTGTCAGTCTGCTGGCTCAAAGGAGTCAGTCTACTGGTTCATAGGAGTCAGTAAGCTGGTTCAAAGGAGTCAGTCTGCTGGTTCAAAGGAGGCAGCCTGCTGGTTTCAAAGGAGTCAGTCTGCTGGTTCAAAGGAGACAGTCTGCTGGTTCAACGGAGTCAGTCTGCTGGTTCAAAGGAGTCAGTCTGCTGGTTCAAAGGAGTCAGTAGCTGGTTCAAAGGAGTCCAGTCTGCTGGTTCAAAGGAGTGAGTCTGCTGGTTCAAAGGAGTCAGTAAGCTGGTTCAAAGGAGTCCAGTCTGCTGGTTCAAAGGAGTGAGTCTGCTGGTTCAAAGGAGTCAGTAAGCTGGTTCAAAGGAGTCAGTCTGCTGGTTCAAAGGAGTCAGTCTGCTGGTTCAAAGGAGTCAGTAAGCTGGTTCAAAGGAGTCAGTCTGCTGGTTCAAAGGAGTCAGCAAGCTGGTTCAATTGAGTCAGTCTGCTGGTTCAAAGGAGTCAGTAAGCTGGTTCAAAGGAGTCAGTCTGCTGGTTCAAAGGAGTCAGTAAGCGGGTTCAAAGGAGACAGTAGCAGGTTCAAAGGAGACAGTATGCTGGTTCAAAGGAGTCAGTAAGCTAGTTCAAAGGAGTCAGTAAGCTGGTTCAAAGGAGTCAGTCTGCTGGTTCAAAGGAGTCAGTAAGCTGGTTCAAAGGAGTCAGTAAGCGGGTTCAAAGGAGCGGAGGTGACAGGATCAGCCATTTTCGCCTTTTGTCGCTGGAGTCCCGTGGTGCTCACTGCAGGCATTGACCACTTCCTGCTGATCGCTGGAGTCCCGTGTGCTCACTGCAGGCATTGACTACTTCTTGCTGGAGTCCCGTGGTGCTCACTGCAGGCATTAACCACTTCCTGCTGATCGCTGGAGTCCTGTTGTGCTCATGCAGGCATTGACCACTTCCTGCTGATCGCTGGAGTCCTGTTGTGCTCATTGCAGGAATTGACCACTTCCTGCTGATCGCTGGAGTCCTGTGGTGCTCATTGCAGGCATTGACCACTTCCTGCTGATCGCTGGAGCCCTGTTGTGTTCATTGCAGGCATTGACCACTTCCTGCTGATCGCTGGAGCCCTGTTGTGTTCATTGCAGGCATTGACCACTTCCTGCTGATCGCTGGAGTCCTGTTGTGCTCATTGCAGGCATTGACCACTTCCTGCTGATCGCTGGAGTCTGTTGTGCTCATTGCAGGCATTGACCACTTCCTGCTGATCGCTGGAGTCCTGTTGTGCTCATTGCAGGCATTGACTACTTCTTGCTGGAGTCCCGTTGTGCTCACTGCAGGCATTAACCACTTCCTGCTGATCGCTGGAGTCCTGTTGTGCTCATTGCAGGCATTGACACTTCCTGCTGATCGCTGAGGTCCCGTTGTGCTCATTGCAGGCATTGACCATTCCTGCTGATCTGATTCGCCGTCTCTACCTGTCTCCTGGTCACAGGTCGCTGTCTGTGCGCCGCACGTCACAGCTGATGACGTCAGACTGTCCAGCTGATGACGTCTGACTGTCCAGCTGATGACGTCTCGACTGTCCAGTGTAAAGCACACACCTGGTGCATCAAGTAGTACAAGGGAAAGGCCACATGCTCGCTGAACGAGGGACGAAAAGGGATATGGGTGGTTTCATGAGGGAACAGTCCAGCCAAATGGTCAGTTCTGTCAGCCAGGAGTGGCAAGCAGAGATCTGCGTGAACGACATGGACTCCAGCAGGCTGCACACCAAAAATCAATGCACCAAGGCCTTGCTTAAGGAATCGAGTATTTATAGACTGGCGCAGTTAGCTTGTTTTCAGAATTTTCATTGAGTCTGAAAGTTGATTCTCCCGATCATTTTTTTCATATGGCCATCAAGGGACAAGTGCACGCATTGCACGTACGCATGCCTGCGCGCTCGCGCGCGCGCGCGTGCGCGCGCGCACAAACAAACACACACACACACACACACACACACACACACACACACATAACTTTTCGGGCTATTTAACAGCTACAAAACGACCTGTTAAATGGGAAGATAATTGAGAGAGAGAGAGAGAGAGAGAGAGAGTTGGTTGCCAGCAATGGAAAAAAAACCCAGCGTTTTCTGACATTCTCTCATTAATTCGTAAAAGAACACATAAAATAATTCGAGCATGTGTTTCTTTGTTGTTAGATTTAATTGATCTCATTCACGTTCATCGTTAATTTCCAGTAGCGAGCGAGCTCCGGACCACCTATTACGTCACTTCCTCCAAGAGAACCTTGGGCTCCTTTCTCGTACGAAGAGGCGAAGGCAAGGGAGATCACTCTTACTTTGAAAGCCGTATGATACCTACGCCACCGCAGCAGCGTCGCCTGCCGTGTTCAAACCACCTGCTGTTCAAACAACTCATGCACACTCGGCCGTTTGTTGTGTTCCTTCACGGAGCTTTTCACTGTTGCTGGAGTTACGGGAGGTGGGGGTCTTAAGTGTGACGGGGAAGTGTGTGTGTTGTGTGTGTGTGTGTGTGTGTGTGTGTGTGTGTGTGTGGTTTGAATCATACAGAGGGTTAATGGCATGAAATCTCCAGTGGATTTTTCCGTCCCGTTTCTATTTCAGAAGACAGGAGAGGGGCGTGCGCGAGGAGGCGGTGGGGGTTGGGTGGAGATGAAGACGAAAGGAGGGTAGGTAGGGTGGGTAAATACCAGGTAAATGGGGATGGGTGTAGGGTGAACACTACGCTTACGATAAGTAACAGAGACGAAAGAGCAGCAACTCAACGCCCCACTGGGTAAGGTGGATGAACCCTACGATCATAGAGCAGCAACTCAACGCCCCACTGGGTAGGGTGGATGAACCCTACGATCATAGAGCAGCAACTCAATGCCCCACTGGGTAAGGTGGATGAACACTACGATCATAGAGCAGCAACTCAACGCCCCACTGGGTAGGGTGGATGAACACTACGATCATAGAGCAGCAACTCAACGCCCCACTGGGTAAGGTGGATGAACACTACGATCATAGAGCAGCAACTCAACGCCCCACTGGGTAGGGTGGATGAACACTACGATCATAGAGCAGCAACTCAACGCCCCACTGGGTAGGGTGGATGAACACTACGATCATAAACAGCAAGAGTTTACAGGGTAGCAAGAAGCAAGTGGGTGCTTATGCCAACTTTCCAACAAGTTTCGTTCAAGTTAGTGCAGCAGCTTTTGACTGCTCATGTTTACAGACAGACAAACAGACCCACAGACAGGAGTGAAACACGGAACCTGTCTGGCAGAGATGCACTGAAGCTGCTGTATTGTCAGCATGGTGACAGAGGTGTGGCACATCAGCACATAACAATGGCTGAAGATGGACACTTTCAGCATTTAGAGCTGTCCCACTATTAGCATGGCAACAAAGGGTGGCACATCAGCACCAAACAATGGACACTTTCAGCATTTAGAGCTGTCCCACTATCAGCATGGTGACAGAGGTGTCCCACTATCAGCATGGTGACAGAGGTGTCCCACTATCAGCATGGTGACAGAGGTGTGGCACATCAGCATGGTGACAGAGGTGTCCCACATCAGCACCAAACAATGGACACTTTCAGCATTTAGAGCTGTCCCACTATCAGCATGGCAACAAAGGTGTGCCACATCAGCATGGTGACAGAGGTGTGCCACATCAGCATGGTGACAGAGGTGTGCCACATCAGCATGGTGACAGAGGTGTGCCACATCAGCATGGTGACAGAGGTGTGCCACATCAGCATGGTGACAGAGGTGTGCCACATCAGCATGGTGACAGAGGTGTGCCACATCAGCATGGTGACAGAGGTGTGCCACATCAGCACCAAACAATGGACACTTTCAGCATTTAGAGCTGTCCCACTATCAGCATGGTGACAGAGGTGTGGCACAGCAGCATGGTGACAGAGGTGTGGCACATCAGCACCAAGCAATGGCTGAAGATGGACACTTTCAGCATTTAGAGCTGTCCCACTATCAGCATGGTGACAGAGGTGTGGCACATCAGCACCAAGCAATGGCTGAAGATGGACACTTTCAGCATTTGGAGCTCAATTTGATTGATTTGATTGATTTAATTTAGAGTCTCTTCACAACAGTGGTGATATTAGACTAAAAAAAAAAAAAAAAAAAAAAAAATAAATAAATAAAAAGGTGTATGTGTGTAAGTGCTTATATGAGTGAGTGTGTGTGTGTGTGTGTGTGTGTGTGTGTGTGTGTGTGTGTGTGTGTGTGTGTGTGTGTGTGTGTGTGAGTGTGTGTGTGTGTGGTGTGTGTGTGTGTGTGGTGTGTGTGTGTGTGTGTGTGTGTGTTTGCGGGTGCGTGCATGCACGCATGCATGCGCACGCCCGTGTGAGTGTGAGCGCATATATATATATATATATGTGTGTGTGTGTGTGTGTGTGTGTGTGTGTGTGTGTGTGTGTGTGTGTGTGTGTGTGTGTGTGAGTGTCCGTGCGTGCGTGCGTGCGCGCGCACGCGCGCACGGACACAAATGCATGAAAGTTTGCCTATAACGACCAAACAATAATTTTAAACTGATAAATCAATTACAATAAATGAATGATAACAGAACTCAATATAGCCTTTGCTATATCAATCATTTTGGGGCTGTAAAGAATTTCTTGTAAAGCCCCTAAGGAACCAATGTCTATCCTTTGGATATTATATAAAGATGTTAGAATTGGACATTCAAAAAGAATATGTGAATAGATAATGGGAGACCACAAGCGCAATCTACATCCTTAGAAAATTTGGTTTTCCACGAGTTTAAACGCATCTTATAAATTATACTGGACAATGATCTTTGACATAATAACACTTTCGTTTTTGCAGGAAGTTTTTCATTGTTCATACAATTTTCTAATAGAGAAATGATTTCGTGTTTATCCAGTTTTAATCTACTTTCTGGATTTGTTCTAAGAGCACCCTCTTTTGCTAATTTATCAGCTATTTCATTTCCATAGATACCACAATGAGATGGGATCCAGCAAAACTCTACAAAAGTTCCTTTCGCCATAACGGAATGTATCATAAATTTTATATCAAAAATTAAGTCTTTCCTTACATTTGCATCCCAATTTCGTAAGCTATAAAGAACAGATTTTGAGTCAACACAGATTAGAATGCTGTAAATTGCCATATCAAGATCAGATATCCAAGATAAGGCCATAAGGATTGCATATAGTTCAGCAGTGAAAACTGAAAAGTTCTTTCCTAAACAAAATGATTTCTTTGCTTTTAAATGGGGAATTACAAATCCAGCTCCTGTATAAGATTCTAAAACTGAACCATCCGTGTAGATTTTAAGATGATGGGGGATATGTGTTTTCAAGATGTTCTTTTGCTTCTACTGATATCAAATTAATATTGTCTTCTTTTTTTAGAGTAGTATAATCTATATCAAAATTTGGAGAGATATGCTCCCATTGAGGAACTGTGGGCATAGTTGGAGGTTTTGAAATGGATGCAATATCGATGTCACATTTTTTAAATAAATCATCAGTATAATTTCGAATGGGCTGCAGGTAAGAAATATTCTGTGCCCTTTTAGGAAAATCCGATTTGGAATCAAGAAAGATTTCATTTGTTACAGAATTTGATATAGAAAGACTTCTGGTTACATATTTGGCTGTTGCTAGTTTGCGTTGATCATCAAGTGACAGAGATTAGCTTCTTTATACGTTTTAAAAGTATTAGAATGTACTGGAACACCAAGGGCTATTTTAATAGCTTTACTGTCTAAACTTTGTAACCGCTTAAGTAATGTTTGAGAAGCTGAAAAATATACTTCCTGTCCGTAAGTCAATTTTGAACGAACCAGACTAATAGAAAGATGTACAAGAGTTTGGGAATCTTGACCCCACGATTGTGCACTGATTATTTTTAGTAAAGATAGCCTTTGTCTGGCATTGTTTATAAGATATTCAATATGGAATCTCCAGTTTAATTTAGGAGTGAAATGAACACCTAAAAATTTAACATTATTGGAATATTGAAGAGTTTTATTTTCTAGCACAAGTTGAGGCAAAACTTTTGGATTTTTACCATTGTTGAATAACATTAATTGTGTCTTTTCTCCTGATAGTTCTAGTCCATTTTCGTTCATATATTTATTCAGTTTGTCAATTTCAATTTATCCTTGTTAATGTGTGTGGTGATTGGGGTGATAATGGCGGTGATAACATACACGAAGAAGCAGAAGCTGAAGATAAAATACCAAAATTTTTATATAAAAATGCAGACTGGAGTTTATATGAGTCAACCCTTCTATATATATAGATCGCAGCATTATTGAACACGAAGATATTGAAGTGTTTTATAACAACTTTAGAAAAGCTATTATATCTGCAGCTGAGAAATCAATGCCGAAGTGCAAATCTTCTATAGATAAAAAATATCGAGGAAATAGTTGGTGGAATGAAGAATGTGCAGAAGCCGTATCTAATAAAAAGAAAACATACAAAACGTGGCTCAAAGACAGAACTGATGAAAACTTTATTGAAATGAAACGTGCAAAAAGCCACAGTAACAGGATTGTCGCAAAAGCAAAACGTCTCTATTTCAATCATTTTGTCATTCAGAAATATCTTCATCAAAGGACATGCACAGAGTATGGAAAAGGGTAAAGGAATTAAAAAACAAGTATTATCTACCTTCATATCCTATTAAATTAGAAAAAAAAAATATTCCAACATCATCAGAGAAAGCTGAAGCATTTGTACAAGCTTTTTCAAAAAATAACTCATCAACTAGACTACTTACAGATACCAAAAGTTACAGAGAACTAGAGGAGAAAAAGGATCCTTATTGTGATCCCACACCGGATCCAAACCATTACTTAAATGCATCTATAACATTTGAAGAATTTAAAGAAGCACTAATTTCATTCTCCTCGAATAAGACAGCTGTTGGATTAGATGAAATTTCGTATCAATTGTTATGCCACTTACCTTTGTGCTGGAAGCAATTACTTCACTCGTTTTACCAAAAATGTTGGTTAAATGGAACTCTTCCTACTTTCTGGAAGAGGATAGTGGTAATACCAGTTCCAAAACAAGGTAAATCTAGGTCTGCAATTGATAGTTATCGACCAATAGCATTAACATCTCAAGTTGGAAAAATACTAGAAAAAATAGTGGAAAAACGCATTTTACATTATTGTGAAAAGAATGACATAATTCCCAACAATCAAGCAGGTTTCAGAAAAGGTAGAAGTACAATCGATCACCTTGTAAAACTTGCAAGTCATGTTAAAAAACAATTTGCTCGTAGAAAAAGTACTCTTGCTACTTTCTTTGACATTAGAAAAGCATACGATAGTGTCTGGCATTCTCGTTTACTTTATAAGTTGAAAAATATTGGGATTAATGGCGCAATGTATCAGTTCATAAAATCTTTCTTATCTGAGAGATCAGTTGTACTAGGGTTGGTAAATGTTACTCTTCGTTTGAAGATATTGACATTGGCATCCCTCAAGGCTCCATTATTGCACCTATTCTATTTACAATTCTCATTCACGATCTTCCTAAAATACTGTCTAAAAGTATGCATGTAGTGCAATATGCCGAGATATTGCGATGTGGATGAATACAAACATCAAAAAACAGACAAATAAGAGAACCATATTATATATACAAAAATTATATCAAATTGAAATTTGGAGCTCAACCTGTCGACAGGATTACATGTCCCTCGCCCTCCCCCTTTTCTTCCTCCATACACAAGCACGTACGAACTCACGCATGCACGCATGCACAAGGGCTCGCGCACACGCACAGACACAGACACAGACAGACAAACAGACAGACAGACATACACACACACATACATGCATACACACGCGTGCGCGCGCGCACACACACACACACACACACACACACACACCACACACACACA
>CM031604.1:96392077-96419577 GCA_018398815.1 Conus ventricosus
TTAACCAGACAACTGACTGTCAAAAATGATGTCTGTGTCTGGATCAGTTGAAAGAAATGAGCTAACCACTGGACGGAATGTGTTGCATACACTGTGTAAAGTCCGCAGCAGGGCATAATATTGATTCTATGGGCAGTTAGATAAAAAAAAAAAGTTTTAATCTATCTGAGGGTATGACACAAACATGGGCACTTACACACACACACACACACACACACACACACTACCCACACACATACATGCACACACACACACACACACACACACACACACACACACACACACACACACACACACACAGACTCTTTTACACAAACTCCTTCGTGCACTTGAACATGCTCACACACACGCATGCTCATGCATGCATGCACACACACACACACGCATGTATATTTAAAAATGCATGCTTATGCATTGTCTTTCAAACTCTCCTCTCCTTACCCTAGCCCTCATCCACCTATTTCTCTATGGTCAGCCTGTCTGTCATCACCAGTTTGTCTGTCTGTCTCACTTCAGCTCATATTAACTTGTGTGTGTGTGTGTGTGTGTGTGTGTGTGTGTGTGTGTGTGTGTGTGTCTCCTTCATCTTGCTGCTCCTAAGCCTGAATGACCTGAGGTATGTCACCACAGAGCTGCTCTTTCAACAGGTGCTGCATTCAACTACTTGGATGCCCCAGTGCTGCGTGTGACTGGCGCCGATGTCCCCATGCCCTACGCCAAATCGCTGGAGGAGCGCGCTCTGCCTCAGCCTTTCAATGTGATCACCGCCGTGAAGAAGTCGCTCAACGTCTCTTGAATGGCTCTCTGTCAGACGCTTCTTCCTGTCATGACGTCCTGATCAGCTGCTGTCGGGTTCCCTCACCGGACCTGAAGCTATTTTCATTCACCTTCTACTCACTTCGCTGTGAACTATGATGGATAGACGTGGCTCGGCCAAAGCTGGGACTTAAGTAAGGGCAGTTTGAAGTGTTGTGCCACAGTAGACTGTTGACTTCTCTTCGTTTAAAGTCATTTTTGAATGTTTCTCACGGTGTAAATTCTTTGCATGTCGGCATTGTGAAAAGAGCATTGTTTGTAGGAAGAATATTTTCAAGTGTAACAGTTTATGCAAAGGCTTGATTTCTCTTAGTGCTGGTAGTTGTGTGTATGTGCAGTAAAGCATCTCCATGTGTGTCAGCTTTCTGAAAGCTGGTTTCAGGTCAGTGGAAGTGATCATGGCGGCGGGTGGTTTTCAAGGCACTGCTGCTTCCTGAGATTATTTCTTTTTGTGGTTGAATGTCGGTCTCTTCTGGTTGTCTCGTCTGTGTTTGGAGATCAAGCATAGTGATCGTTCTTTTCCCTCCCCTCGAATGTGAAAAATTGTTTTATCTTTCTTACAATGTTATGATTTTGATCTTTTGTTGGCAATGTGATGATTATTTTTGTTTTGTTGCTGTTGAAGCTAGTATTATATACTTATTTATACTTTAATCTGAGGATTGCATGAAAGATTTAAATCTGTTGTGGGAAAATAACAGACGCAGATGGAATTTCATCATTGTTATTTGGAAATGACAACTGTTCATGAGCAAAAAAGTAAAGGAGGCGAAGATTTTCAGCAGCAGTGTTTCATATATGCGCAGTATTTGAAGAAACCATTTTCTGTAATGGGGCTGTGATGACAACGGCTGACCCTGGTGGTTAAGGACAAAAATCATTAAATTATTGTCAAATTTGTCGTAAACTGGTGCAACCGACATATAAAGAATACCAAAGAACCAGTGACTTCAGGGAGGGTTTGAGTGTGAGTAGCTACCGATTGTTGAAGTGGACAGAATTTGCTACGTTTCTTTTTTAACTCTGTTGCTTTTTCTGTGTTCTGGGGGTAGAACTTACACCTAAGTGTAAAAAGCTTTTCCTGTGAGTCTTACAGGTGAACTTGTCTTGACAAGCGTTCTGTCGGTCTGTAAGGTGGCAATGTGGGGAATGAATATTGCAAATGATCATGCCCAGCAAACTACCACTGAGTTAGCAGTTTATATTGGAGAACACACCCACACACCCCTCTGCCCTCAAAAAAAACAAAACAAAACAAAAAATCAGAAAAGAATAATGAGGGACGTACTGAGAGCAAAATGGGGATGATTGTAATATCAAGTGATGTGTGGTCATCTCATCTTTGGTGACTCACAAGGAAGGGGCTTCTTATTCATAGACATTAGACGGTTGCCGTTGGTGACTTTTCTGGAACTTGAAAGTCTAGTCTCTTTCATTTTGAAGATATGTCTGAAACTTACTCTGTTGCAATCAAAATACTTCTACAAATGTAGTGTGTAGTTTTTGCGTGGAAGGCATGTTTGAAAAATAAGTAAAGTGCTTTGCAGTGAAGACCTTTTTGAGACACTTGGGTAACGTTGTGTACAGCTTTGAAGATGTATTTCGAACTCGGAAAGGTTGTCACTTCATCTGAAGATGTACATGTGTCTTGAACATACATAGGACACTGACTGCCATGAACTCGGAAAGGTTGTCACTTCATCTGAAGATGTGTCTTGAACATACATAGGACACTGACTGCCATGAACTCGGAAAGGTTGTCACTTCATGTGAAGATGTGTCTTGAACATACATAGGACACTGACTGCCATGAACTCGGAAAGGTTGTCACTTCATGTGAAGATGTGTCTTGAACATACATAGGACACTGACTGCCATGAACTCGGAAAGGTTGTCACTTCATCTGAAGATGTGTCTTGAACATACATAGGACACTGACTGCCATGAACTCGGAAAGGTTGTCACTTCATCTGAAGATGTGTCTTGAACATACATAGGACACTGACTGCCATGAAGGGACTGTTCAAATGTGTAACTAGTTTTTCCGTGTTTTGACTGATATTAAAGCTGGAATCTCTGGAGAGAAAAAAAACAAACTATCATAATAAACATTTTGTTGGTTACAAAAATGTTAAAATACTGTTGTTTGATTTTTTGGTGTCTGAACATGTGATGAACATGTTTGTGGTTAGATGTATGAGGGGTTACCAACGCATTTGTATGTTGAGGCACATTCATTCATGCTGTTGAAATGCATGCATATGTTTTCACATGTAGCTGCATAAAAAATAAGTTTTCTACTTGTTCACATGATGATGTTCTTTTCAAGGATGCTAGTGTCAGCACAGATTTAGCAGGGAAAATGGGATGTGGGGGATGACAGCTTTTTTGTTCTAGTTGTCGTTCAAACATTGAAAGAAAGGGGGAAACAATCAATAAATTTGATCAAATTTGTTTTGGACCAGTTATTGATGAAATGCAAAGAAGTGATAACTTTGAATGTCCTACTTCGCATTCACTTCAACCAAATAAAATGAAGACTCAAAATGTAACAACAAAATGTATCAATGAAGACTGTAAATGTTAGAACAAAATGTATCAGTGTAGACTGTAAATTTAACAACAAAATGTATCAATGAAGACTAAATGTAACCACAAAATGTTTCAATGAAGACTGTAAACATAATAACAAAATGTAACAAGGAAGACTATAAATGTAACAACAAGATGTATGTACATGTAGGTGATTTTACTTTCCAGGCCTCCACCTTCGCTGTCTTCTTTCCCCACTTGTCACCAATCTGGAGAGGTATGGCATGGGTAGGTTTTGACCCACATAGAATGAGTACTTTTTTTTCCCAAATGAAGTAGGTTTTGACCCACATAGAATGAGTACTTTTTTTTCCCAAATGAAGTAGGTTTTGACCCACATAGAATGAGTACTTTTTTTTCCCAAATGAAGTAGGTTTTGACCCACATAGAATGAGTACTTTTTTTTCCCAAATGAAGTAGGTTTTGACCCACATAGAATGAGTACTTTTTTTTTCCCAAATGAAGTAGGTTTTGACCCACATAGAATGAGTACTTTTTTTTCCCAAATGAAGGTTTTGACCCACATAGAATGAGTACTTTTCAATGAGGTTTTGTCCCAAAATGAGAAGTCATAGGTTTGACCCACATAGAATGAGTACTTTTTTACCCAAATGAAGTCACCACAATTACTCTGATAACATTAGTAGGTTTTGACCCACATACAATGAGTACTTTTTTCCCAAATGAAGTCACCACAATTACTCTGATAACATTAGTAGGTTTTGACCCACATACAATGAGTACTTTTTTCCCAAATGAAGTCGCCACAATCACTCTGACAACATAAGTAGGTTCTGACCCACATAGAATGGGTACTTTTTTTTCCCAAATGAAGTGGCCACAATCACTTTGATAACATAAGTATGTTTTGACCTACAAAGAATGCATACTTTTTCCCCAAATGATGTCATCACAATTACATTGACAGCGTAAGTAGGTTTTCACCCACAAAGAATGCATACTTTTCCCAAATGAAGACATCATCATCACTCTGACATGATAAGTAGGTTTTGACCCACAAAGAATGAGTTCTTTTTTCCAAAATGATGTCATCACTATCACTTTGACAACATGATTAGCTTTTGACCCACAAAGAATGAGTACTTTTCCCAAATGATGTCATCACAATCACTTTGACAACATATGTAGGTTTTGACCCACAAAGAATGAGTACTTTTCCCAAATGTCATCACAATCATTCTGACATCATAAAATAAATTTGATGAGGCATCGGAAGACTTCCTGGGGGTACAGTTGGAAGAAGTAGCATCATGAGTCACTGATGATATACTGGATGTGTGCAGCGCAAGAAAGAATCTAAACAATAACGAGATGCAAAGCATATAAACGTACTCCCAGTACAAAGAGGGGAGACAATTTCCAGATAGCGGAAGAAAAAACTCAGTGCGGTGGTTATTTCCCTTATCAGACTTGATTTTTTTTTTAAATTATCATTTACAGATGTTAGTAACGGCTATTCTGGTAAAATAAAACATTGGGCATCATCTGTGACCCATAATGAACATACCTACAAATTTTCAGAAAGATCGGCCCAGAAGTTTTGTCTGGAGTGAGTGGAACACATTTTGACCACAAACGGACGGATGGACAGACAGCATTTCTTCGTTCCCATTGTAAAGTACTCCCTGTTCTACAAGAACTGGGAGTACAAAAAAGAAGGTGATCGTGAACAATATCCCAGCATGCACCAGTGACGTGGGATATCAGGCTCAAAGAAAAGCCATGAACAAAATGGCGGTCATGTGTGTTGAGGCAGAGGTGACCATGGGTAGGCAGCCTCAAATACATAGAACACTCTGCAAGATGAAAGCAACCTGAGCCACATCTACAGAGAGGAGAACTGGCCCGTCCTCGTGAAACAAACTGAACAAAATTGGAAAGTGACTTGCTTCTGCAAAAAACTATACAAATCACCAGCCGCCGTGGTGAAGTGGTTAGTGTCGCGGACTCCCAGCTGGGAGGTTGTGGGTTCGATTCTCATCAGAGCCATGTAATTTTCTGCCCTGACCGGATCTTACCCAGAGCTGAGTTTGCTGCAGGCTCAATTGTGACCACACAGTTGAATATCATCCTCTAAATGGATGCATCTCTGAGGGTGTTGCTCAAATTTCCTTACCAACGCTTCAGCTGTCTGTATCTCTCAGGCCTGATTGACGACTCCATGATTAAGTAATTACTGTCATTAGTAGGGACTTAGTGGGGTGGTGTCCTACCTATGATCAGAACAGGCACCACTGAACACCACCAAAGTGACTCCGCAGCAGTGCAAGGTCTCCTCTGGTGGGTGTCTCTTGCAGGCTTGACATTGACTGCTCCCTGTGGATTGCGGGGCTGCGACGGGCTGGGCTGTGGCTGTGGACAGGGGTCAGAATGAGCAGTGTGGGTGCAATGCCATGGCACAGAAGATGGGACAGCAAAAAGAAAAAGAACTATACAAGTGAAGAAAGAGATGGGACTTCACCAAGAGCATTGGGGCTATTCCATAACAAGAGCGATTGAATGTGGCGAGATACCATATCTCGGGATTATGAAGCTTACATGACCCCACTGACGCGATGGGGTGCAGCAGTACCGCAACCTACTGTGAACTAGGCTCAGAATGCATGGGCAAGATGCACATTAGATGGCAGAAAAAATGAGCCAGTGTCGAAATAGCAGTGGGATGAGGATCATCAGTCGCAAAACTGGTTATGTGGAGTTAAACGTCATCCATCTGCAGAATGGTAACAATGACCCCAGTTGACTTGAGGATCATGCTGTTTGTACAGTTTAGAAGCCCGTTAGTATCCAAGCATGGAGCCTCTGATCCATTAAAGACATCTCTGCTCTGCTGACCTGTATATGACAAGAGGTGATTCCAGATGGACCATCTGCCAATGGAAGGACATCTACTACTTGACCTTGTCAGATTTGAGTAGGTCAAGATAATTTCAAGGGCAGAAACTGAAGTCTGCACGTGATCCTGTTATGAGATGGTGAGGTCACAGCATGGAGTGTCAGAGGGAAGGACATCTGTCTGCACTGTGACCTCGTTATAGAGGTGGACCCATGGGACTTGTCGCAGGTGAGTGACTGTTATCACCTTGCCTGTTACAGGAGCGTGAGGTCCAGCATGGATCTGTCCAAGGAAGGACATCGTCTGCTCTGTGACCTGTACAGAGAGTGAGGTCCAGCATGGACCTGTCCAAGGGAAGGACATCTGCTGCTCTGTGACCTGTTACAGAGAGGTGAGGTCCAGCATGGATCTGTCCAAGGGAAGGACATCTTTGTCTGCTCTGTGACCTGTTAAGAGAGGTGAGGTCCAGCATGGATCTGTCCAAGGGAAGGACATCTTTGTCTGCTCTGTGACCTGTTACAGAGAGGTGAGTCCAGCATGGACCTGTCCAAGGGAAGGACATCTTTGTCTGCTCTGTGACCTGTTACAGAGAGGTGAGGTCCAGCATGGATCTGTCCAAGGGAAGGACATCTTGTCTGCTGTGACCTGTTACAGAGAGGTGAGGTCCAGCATGGACCTGTCCAAGGGAAGGACATCTTTGTCTGCTCTGTGACCTGTTACAGAGAGGTGAGGTCCAGCATGGACTGTCCAAGGGAAGGACATCTTTGTCTGCTCTGTGACCTGTTACAGAGAGGGAGGTCCAGCATGGATCTGTCCAAGGGAAGGACATCTTTGTCTGCTCTGTGACCTGTTACAGAGAGGTGAGGTCCAGCATGGACCTGTCCAAGGGAAGGACATCTTTGTCTGCTCTGTGACCTGTTACAGAGAGGTGAGGTCCAGCATGGACCTGTCCAAGGGAAGGACATCTTTGTCTGCTCTGTGACCTGTTACAGAGAGGTGAGGTCCAGCATGGACCTGTCCAAGGGAAGGACATCTTTGTCTGCTCTGTGACCTGTTACAGAGAGGTGAGGTCCAGCATGGACCTGTCCAAGGGAAGGACATCCTTCTGCTCTGTGACCTGTTACAGAGAGGAGGGTCCAGCATGGACCTGTCCAAGGGAAGGACATCTGCTGCTCTGTGACCTGTTACAGAGAGGTGAGGTCCAGCATGGACCTGTCCAAGGGAAGGACATCTTTGTCTGCTCTGTGACCTGTTACAGAGAGGTGAGGTCCAGCATGGACCTGTCCAAGGGAAGGACATCTTTGTCTGCTCTGTGACCTGTTACAGAGAGGTGAGGTCCAGCATGGACCTGTCCAAGGGAAGGACATTTTGTCTGCTCTGTGACCTGTTACAGAGAGGTGAGGTCCAGCATGGACCTGTCCAAGGGAAGGACATCTTGTCTGCTCTGTGACCTGTTACAGAGAGGTGAGGTCCAGCATGGACCTGTCCAAGGGAAGGACATCTCTGCTCTGTGACCTGTTACAGAGAGGTGAGGTCCAGCATGGATCCTTCCAAGGGAAGGACATCCTGCTCTGTGACCTGTTACAGAGAGGTGAGGTCCAGCATGGATCCTGTCCAAGGGAAGGACATCTTGTCTGCTCTGTGACCTGTTACAGAGAGGTGAGGTCCAGCATGGACCTGTCCAAGGGAAGGACATTTTTCTGCTCTGTACCTGTACAGAGAGGTGAGGTCCAGCATGGATCTGTCCAAGGGAAGGACATCTTGTCTGCTCTGTGACCTGTTACAGAGAGGTGAGGTCCAGCATGGACCTGTCCAAGGGAAGGACATCTTGTCTGCTCTGTGACCTGTTAAGAGAGGTGAGGTCCAGCATGGACCTGTCCAAGGGAAGGACATCTCTGCTCTGTGACCTGTTAAGAGAGTGAGGTCCAGCATGGATCTGTCCAAGGAAAGGACATCTTTCTGCTCTGTGACCTGTTACAGAGAGGTGAGGTCCAGCATGGACCTGTCCAAGGGAAGGACATCTTTGCTCTGTGACCTGTTACAGAGAGGTGAGGTCCAGCATGGACCTGTCCAAGGGAAGGACATCTTCTGCTCTGTACCTGTTCAAGAGAGGTGAGGTCCAGCATGGACCTGTCCAAGGGAAGGACATCTTTCGCTCTGTGACCTGTTACAGAGAGGTGAGGTCCAGCATGGACCTGTCCAAGGGAAGGACATCTGCTGCTCTGTGACCTGTTAAGAGAGGTGAGGTCCAGCATGGACCTGTCCAATGGAAGGACATCTCGTGCTCTGTGACCTGTTAAGAGAGGTGAGGTCCAGCATGGACCTGTCCAAGGAAGGACATCTTTGTCTGCTCTGTGACCTGTTACAGAGAGGTGAGGTCCAGCATGGACCTGTCCAAGGGAAGGACATCTTTGCTCTGTGTACCTGTTACAGAGAGGTGAGGTCCAGCATGGACCTGTCCAAGGGAAGGACATCTTTGTCTGCTCTGTGACCTGTTACAGAGAGGTGAGGTCCAGCATGGACCTGTCCAAGGGAAGGACATCTTTGTCTGCTCTGTGACCTGTTACAGAGAGGTGAGGTCCAGCATGGACCTGTCCAAGGGAAGGACATCTTTGTCTGCTCTGTGACCTGTTACAGAGAGGTGAGGTCCAGCATGGACCTGTCCAAGGGAAGGACATCTTTGTCTGCTCTGTGACCTGTTACAGAGAGGTGAGGTCCAGCATGGACCTGTCCAAGGGAAGGACATCTTTGTCTGCTCTGTGACCTGTTACAGAGAGGTGAGGTCCAGCATGGACCTGTCCAAGGGAAGGACATCTTTGTCTCTGTGACCTGTTACAGAGAGTGAGGTCCAGCATGGACCTGATCCAAGGGAAGGACATCTTTGTCTGCTCTGTGACCTGTTACAGAGAGGTGAGGTCCAGCATGGACCTAGTCCAAGGGAAGGACATCTTTGTCTGCTCTGTGACCTGTTACAGAGAGGTGAGGTCCAGCATGGACCTGTCCAAGGGAAGGACATCTTTGTCTGCTCTGTGACCTGTTACAGAGAGGTGAGGTCCAGCATGGACCTGTCCAAGGAAGGACATCTTTGTTGCTCTGTGACCTGTTACAGAGAGGTGAGGTCCAGCATGGACCTGTCCAAGGGAAGGACATCTTTGTCTGCTCTGTGACCTGTTACAGAGAGGTGAGGTCCAGCATGGACCTGTCCAAGGAAGGACATCGTTTGTCTGCTCTGTGACCTGTTGCAGAAGTGAGGTCCAGCATGGACCTGTCCAAGGGCAGGACATCTTTGTCTGCTCTGTGACCTGTTACAGAGAGGTGAGGTCCAGCATGGACCTGTCCAAGGGAGGACATCTTTGTCTGCTCTGTGACCTGTTACAGAGAGGCGAGGTCCAGCATGGACCTGTCCAAGGGAAGTACATCTTTGTCTGCTCTGTGACCTGTTACAGAGAGGTGAGGTCCAGCATGGACCTGTCCAAGGAAGGACATCTTTGTCAGCTCTGTGACCTGTTACAGAGAGGTGAGGTCCAGCATGGACCTGTCCAAGGGAAGGACATCTTTGTCTGCTCTGTGACCTGTTCAGAGAGGTGAGGTCCAGCATGGACCTGTCCAAGGGAAGGACATCTTTGTCCTGCTCTGTGACCTGTTGCAGAATGTGAGGTCCAGCATGGACCTAGTCCAAGGGAAGGACATCTTTGTCTGCTCTGTGACCTGTTACAGAGAGGTGAGGTCCAGCATGGACCTGTCCAAGGGAAGGACATCTTTGTCTGCTCTGTGACCTGTTACAGAGAGGTGAGGTCCAGCATGGACCTGTCCAAGGAAGGACATCTTTGTCTGCTCTGTAGACCTGTTACAGAGAGGTGAGGTCCAGCATGGACCTGTCCAAGGGAAGGACATCTTTGTCTGCTCTGTGACCTGTTACGAGAGGTGAGGTTCCAGCATGGACCTGTCCAAGGGAAGGACATCTTGTCTGCTCTGTGACCTGTTACAGAGAGGTGAGGTCCAGCATGGATCTGTCCAAGGGAAGGACATCTTGTCTGCTCTGTGACCTGTTCAGACAGGTGAGGTCCAGCATGGACTAGTCCAAGGGAAGGACATCTTGTCTGCTCTGTGACCTGTTACAGAGAGGTGAGGTCCAGCATGGACCTGTCCAAGGGAAGGACACCTTTGTCTGCTCTGTGACCTGTTACAGAGAGGTGAGGTCCAGCATGGACCTGTCCAATGGGAAGGACATCTTTGTCTGCTCTGTGACCTGTTACAGAGAGGTGAGGTCCAGCATGGACCTGTCCAAGGGAAGGACATCTTTGTCTGCTCTGTGACCTGTTACGAGAGGTGAGGTCCAGCATGGACCTGTCCAAGGGAAGGACATCTTTGTCTGCTCTGTGACCTGTTACAGAGAGGTGAGGTCCAGCATGGACCTTCCAAGGGAAGGACACTTTGTCTGCTCTGTGACCTGTTACAGAGAGGTGAGGTCCAGCATGGACCTGTCCAAGGGAAGGACATCTTTGTCTGCTCTGTGACCTGTTACAGAAGGTGAGGTCCAGCATGGACCTGTCCAAGGGAAGGACATCTTTGTCTGCTCTGTGACTGTTACAGAGAGGTGAGGTCCAGCATGGACCTGTCCAAGGGAAGGACATGTTTGTCTGCTCTGTGACCTGTTACGAGAGGTGAGGTCCAGCATGGACCTGTCCAAGGGAAGGACATCTTTGTCTGCTCTGTGACCTGTTTACAGAAGGTGAGGTCCAGCATGGACCTTCCAAGGGAAGGACATCTTTGTCTGCTCTGTGACCTGTTACAGAGAGGTGAGGTCCAGCATGGATCTGTCCAAGGGAAGGACATCTTTGTCTGCTCTGTGACCTGTTACAGAAGGTGAGGTCCAGCATGGACCTGTCCAAGGGAAGGACATCTTTGTCTGCTCTGTGATCTGTTACAGAGAGGTGAGGTCCAGCATGGACCTGTCCAAGGGAAGGACATTTGTCTGCTCTGTGACCTGTTACAGAGAGGTGAGGTCCAGCATGGACTGTCCAAGGGAAGGACATCTTTGTCTGCTCTGTGACCTGTTAAGAGAGGTGAGGTCCAGCATGGACCTGTCCAAGGGAAGGACACTTTGTCTGCTCTGTGACCTGTTACAGAGGGTGAGGTCCAGCATGGATCTGTCCAAGGGAAGGACATCTTTGTCTGCTCTGTGACTTGTTACAGAGAGGTGAGGTCCAGCATGGACTGTCCAAGGGAAGGACATCTTGTCTGCTCTGTGACCTGTTAAGAGAGGTGAGGTCCAGCATGGATCTGTCCAAGGGAAGACATCTCTGCTCTGTGACCTGTTACAGAGAGGTGAGGTCAGCATGGATCTGTCCAAGGGAAGGACATCTCTGCTCAGTGACCTGTTACAGAGAGGTGAGGTCCAGCATGGATCTGTCCAAGGGAAGGACATCTCTTGTCTGCTCTGTGACCTGTTACAGAGAGTGAGGTCCAGCATGGACTGTTCAAGGAAGGACATCTTTGTCTGTCTGTGACCTGTTATAGAGAGGTGAGGTCCAGCATGGATCTGTCCAAGGGAGGACATCTTCTGCTCTGTGACCTGTTAAGAGAGGTGAGGTCCAGCATGGATCTGTCCAAGGAGGGACATCTTGTCTGCTCTGTGACCTGTTATAGAGAGGTGAGGTCTAGCATGGACTGTCCAAGGGAAGGACATCTGCTGCTCTGTGACCTGTTACAGAGAGGTGAGGTCCAGCATGGACTGTCCAAGGGAAGGACATCTTTGTCTGCTCTGTGACCTGTTACAGGAGGTGAGGTCCAGCATGGATGTGAGGAGACACTGTCCAAGGGGAAGGTGAGGTCACATCTTTGTCTGCTCTGTGACCTGTTACAGAGAGGTGAGGTCCAGCATGGACCTGTCCAAGGGAAGGACATCTTTGTCTGCTCTGTGACCTGTTACAGAGAGGTGAGTTCCAGCATGGACCTGTCCAAGGGAAGGACATCTCTACTCTGTGACCTGTTACAGAGAGGTGAGGTCCAGCATGGATCTGTCCAAGGGAAGGACATCTCTGCTCTGTAACCTGTTACAGAGAGGTGAGGTCCAGCATGGATCTGTCCAAGGGAAGGACATCTCTGCTCTGTGACCTGTTACAGAGAGGTTAGGTCCAGCATGGATCTGTCCAAATGAAGGACATCTCTGCTCTGTGACCTGTTACAGAGAGGTGAGGTCCAGCATGGATCTGTCCAAAGGAAGGACATCTTTGTCTGCTCTGTGACCTGTTTCAGAGAGGTGAGGTCCAGCATGGATCTGTCCAAGGGAAGGACATCTCTGCTCTGTGACCTGTTACAGAGAGGTGAGGTCCAGCATGGATCTGTCCAAGGGAAGGACATCTTTGTCTGCTCTGTGACCTGTTACAGAGAGGTGAGGTCCAGCATGGATCTGTCCAAGGGAAGGACATCTCTGCTCTGTGACCTGTTACAGAGAGGTGAGGTCCAGCATGGATCTGTCCAAGGGAAGGACATCTTTGTCTGCTCTGTGACCTGTTACAGAGAGGTGAGGTCCAGCATGGATCTGTCCAAGGGAAGGACATCTTTGTCTGCTCTGTGACCTGTTACAGAGAGGTGAGGTCCAGCATGGATCTGTCCAAGGGAAGGACATCTTTGTCTGCTCTGTGACCTGTTACAGAGAGGTGAGGTCCAGCATGGATCTGTCCAAGGGAAGGACATCTTTGTTGCTCTGTGACCTGTTACAGAGAGGTGAGGTCCAGCATGGAACTGTCCAAGGGAAGGACATCTTTGTCTGCTCTGTGACCTGTTACAGAGAGGTGAGGTCCAGCATGGACCTGATCCGAAGGGAAGGACATCTTTGTCTGCTCTGTGACCTGTTACAGAGAGGTGAGGTCCAGCATGGACCTGTCCAAGGGAAGGACATCTTTGTCTGCTCTGTGACCTGCAGGACAGGATGTCGTAACTTCTGGTGGTGTTCTTCTGGAGCGCAGCCTCTTGTCTGGTAGTCTTGGCCGTAAGATGGACCTTATGGAGGCCAGTCCACAATGACACATAAAGAACACAGATGGAAGTTATGGGGGCCAATCCACAATGACACATAAAGAACACAGATGGAAGTTATGGAGGCCAATCCACAATGACACATAAAGAACACAGTGAGATGGAAGTTATGGGGGCCAGTCCACAATGACACATAAAGAACACAGTGAGATGGAAGTTATGGGGGCCAATCCACAATGACACATAAAAAACACAGTGAGATGGAAGTTATGGGGGCCAATCCACAATGACACATAAAGAACACAGATGGAAGTTATGGAGGCCAATCCACAATGACACATAAAGAACACAGTGAGATGGAAGTTATGGAGGCCAGTCCACAATGACACATAAAGAACACGGATGGAAGTTATGGAGGCCAATTCACAATGACACATAAAGAACACAGTGAGATGGAAGTTATGGAGGCCAGTCCACAATGACACATAAAGACCATGTCCGAGACCATTGCGACCGGGTACAGTGTATATCTCAGATCGACCAAAGAAGTCGTGGACGGACAGCTAAAATGACTGGATTGACACAAAACCTCTGTGTATCCTCTTTTTCAGTTTATCATCATCAGTGACATCACCCTCACGACACTCAGTCCAGCTCCTTATCCGCAGCCACGCCCTGACCTGTCTCACAGCACCGGCAATCCACAGGGAGCAATCAATGACATATTGCCATGAGGCAACCAACCGAAGGAGACGCCGCACTGCCCGCCGAGTAACTTCGGTAGTGTTCAGTGGAGCCTGTGTTGATCTAACGTACACAGGGACAACACGCACCTGGCCCTGTACTGACGACAGTTTCAGTTTCATCAAGGAGGCGTCACTGCGTGCGGACTAGTCCATATTCGCTACACCACATCCGCTAAGTTTTGAGACCACCCTACGCATGATTTGAAGCTGATGGATAAATGAATCAATGACTAAGATGAGAGAATTGAAGAAGAGGGTCTCGTGGCTACGACTCTGCGGATGTCTGACCTACGCATTTGCCCAACGCGCTGGTCAGACCTTGAGTGCCTACCTACAGTTCTTTTTTTATGTGTGTGTAGTGAATGTACACGTATTCTTATGATGTGTGGGCATGGGCCCATGTGTGTGCGTGGGCGCATGTGTGTGTGTGTGTGTGTGTGTGTATTATGTGTGTGTGTGTGTGTGCGCGCGCGCGCGCATGTATATGTGTGTGTGAAGCATGCATGTGTGCAGGTGTGTGTGTGTGTGTGTCATTCATTTAACGTCTTTCCACTAAACGTGATATTAGACGGGTGTGTGCAGGTTTGTGTGTGTATGTGTGCATGTGTGCGTGTGTGTGTCTGTGTGTGCGCGCGTGCGCGCGCGCATGTATATGTGTGTGTGAAGCATGCGTGTGTGCAGGTTTGTGTGTGTGTGTGTGTGTGTGCCTGCATGTACGTGCGCGTGTGTGCGTGTGCAGAAGTGCGCGCGCGCGCGCGTGTGTGTGTGTGTGTGTGTGTGTGTGTGTGTGTGTGTAATTTGTGGGTTTGTTTGAGCACACGTATCTGCAAATATAATTATGTGTGCATATCTGTATGTATGTGTTTGTATGTGGGCATGTATGCGCGTGTGTGTGTATTTATGCGTTCGTGTGTATGCGTGTATGTGCGCACGTGTGTGGGTGTGAACGTGCACATGCACACATGTGTATATGTATGTGGGTAGGAACGAGCAAACATACGCGCACACGTTTGTGTGTGCGCGTGCACGTGTGTGTGTGCGTGTGCATGTGCCATAACACTAAGAACAACAGCTCCTCCCCCCTCACACACACACCCCACGCACACACAGACACGGAAACACAGAGACACAGACACACACACACACACACACACACACACACACACACACACACACACACACACACACATGCACACACACACACACACACGCACACACGCACGCACGCACACACACATACACACTCACACAGTCACTCACTCTCTCACACACACTCGCACACCAACGCTTGCACACTCATGTCCGTGGACCCTCTAACACGCTGGTATCGCCCCACTGATGAACACACACACACACACACACACACACACACACACACACACACACACACACACACATACACACACGCAGACACATACACTCACTCTCTCACATACACACTCACACACCAACGCTTGCACACTCATGATGTCCATGGACTCTCTAATCAACACGCTGGCATCACCCCACTGATGAACATACACCCGCGCACACACGTCTACAGTATTCGCTGGGGACCCTGAGAGGCTCAAAGTCTTATCACAGTTGACACGTGTTTCATCTTTTGTGTCTGTTATTGGAAAGGCCCAGTATGAGTTTGTCCCGATCTCTAGAAGTCTTCGGAGTGTTGGCCTTGAGATTATTGCAATGTTTGGTTGATTGGTGATGTTTCTTGCTCTTCCCTTAAGTCTGGATGTGCGGCCATTTCCTCTCTTGATGTTCAGATCTGAAAGATGGTCTATGGCCAGAGTTGACTTATTGCACTAATGTTTGCTTGTTAAGCGATTGTTCAGATTTCTTTTCACATCAGATCGCCAAGCAGTAATCCAGTTCTTATCCTTGTTTTGCCAGCCAGTGTGTCTGCTCCTCCATCGTTCCTTTACATCACACATGTCCAGGGCAGAACATCCATACGGGTCATCTCCAATGGAAGGTTGCGCGTGAGTTCATTCCAATCAGGACATTGATCAATTAATTGCGGAGTAGAATGATTTCCACCCTCCAGAGTGCGCCACCACGTGATCCTAACAGCATATTATGGGTACAGACATGGAGAGGAAATACAGACATGGAGAGGAGGAATAATGACATGGAGAGGAAATACAGACATAGAGAGGAAATAAATGACAATGGAGAGGAAATACAGACATGAGAGGAAATAATGACATGGAGAGGAAATACAGACATGGTGAGGAAATACAGACATGGAAGGAAATACAGACATGACAGGAAATAATGACATGGAGAGGAAATACAGACATGGTGAGGAAAATAAATACAGACTTAGAGAGGAATTAAAGACATGGAGAGGAAATAAAGACATGGAGAGAAAATACAGACATGGTGAGGAAAATAATACAGACTTAGAGGGAATTAAAGACATGGAGAGGAAATACAGACATGGAGAGGAAATACAGACATGGCGAGGAAATAAATACAGACTTAGAAGGAATTACAAGACATGGAGAGGAAATACAGACATGGAGAGGAAATACAGACATGTGAGGAAAATAAATACAGATTAGAGAGGAATTAAGACATGAAGAGGAAATAACAGACATCGGAGAGGAAATACAGACATGGTGAGGAAAATAATAAGACATGGAGAGGAATTAAAGACATGGTGAGGAAATACAGACATGGAGAGGAAATACAGACATGGGAGGAAAATGAAATACAGAACTTAGGAGAGGAATTAAAGACATGGAAGAGGAAATACAGACATGGAGAGGAAAACAGACATGGGAGGAAAATAAAATACAGACTTAAGAAGGAATTAAAGACATGGAGAGGAAGTACAGACATGGAGAGGAAATACAGACATGGTGAGGAAATAAATACAGACTTAGGAGAGGAATTAAAGACATGGGAGGAAATAAAGACATGGAGAGGAAATACAGACATGGACGGAAACACAAACATGGAGAGGAAATACAGACATGGAGAGGAAATAATGATATGGAGAGGAAATAAAGACATTGACGTAAAAAGACATGGAGAGCAAACAGACATGGGAGGAAAAAGACATGGAGAGGAAATAAAGACATGGAGAGAAAATAAAGACATGGAGAGGAAACACAGACATGGCAGAGGAAAGTACAGACATGGAGAGGAAATACAGACATGGAGAGGAAATAAAGACATGGAGAGGAAATACAGACATGGAGAGGAAATAAAGACATGGAGAGGAAATAAAGACATGGAGAGGAAATACAGACATGGAGAGGAATACAGACATGGAGAGGAAACAGACATGGAGAGAAAATAAAGACATGGAGAGGAAATACAGACATGGAGAGAAAATAAAGACATGGAGAGGAAATACAGACATGGAGAGGAAACACAGACATGGACAGGAAACACAGACATGGAGAGGAAACATAGACATGGAGAGGAAATACAGACATGGAGAGGAAATACAGACATTAGTGGAAATACAGACATGGAGAGGAAATACAGACATGGAGAGGAAATGCAGACATGGAGAGGAAATACAGACATAGAGAGGAAATAATGACATGGAGAGGAAATACAGACATGGAGAGGAAACACAGACATGGAGACGAAATAAAGACATGGAGACGAAATAATGACATGGAGAGGAAATACAGACATGGAGAGGAAACACAGACATGGAGAGGAAACACAGACATGGAGACGAAATAAAGACATGGAGAGGAAACACAGACATGGAGAGGAAATAATGACATGGAGAGGAAACACAGACATGGAGAGGAAATAATGACATGGAGAGGAAACACAGACATGGAGACGAAATACAAACATGGAGACGAAATAATGACATGGAGAGGAAATACAAACATGGAGACGAAATAATGACATGGAGACGAAATAATGACATGGAGAGGAAATACAAACATGGAGAGGAAATACAGACATAGAGAGGAAATAATGACATGGAGAGGAAATACAGACATGGACAGGAAACACAGACATGGAGAGGAAACACAAATATGGAAAGGAAATAAAGACACGGAGAGGAAATAATGACATGGAGAGGAAATACAGGCATGTATTAACCTGTTCGCCCTATTATAGGCATGTCATAACCTGTTCGCCCTATCTAAGGCATGTCATAACCTGTTCGCCCTATTTAAGGCATGTCATAACCTTTTCGCCCTATCTAAGTAATGTAATAACCTGTTCGCCCTATTTAAGTCATGTAATAACCTGTTCGCACTATTAAGGCATGTCATAACCAGTTCGCTGCGCCTATTTAAGTCGATAGTAATAACCTGTTGTTCGCCCTATTTAAGTCCTGTATTAACATGTTTCACCCATATCTAAGGCAAATGTCCATTAAGCTGTTACGTCGCCTATTTAAGGCATGAAATAACCTGTCTCCCTATTCAGAGTCATGTAAAAACCTGTTCGCCCTATCTAAGGCATGTCATAACCTGTTCGCCCTATTTAAGTCATGTAATAACCTGTTCGCCCTATTTAAGGCATGCAATAACCTGTTCGTCCCTATTCCAGGCATGTCAATAACCTGTTCGCCCTATCTAAGGCATGTCATAACCTGTTCGCCCTATTTAAGGCATGAATAAACTGTTCGCCCTATTTAAGGCATGTAATAACCTGATCGCCCTATCTAAGGCATGTAATAACCTGTTCGTCCTATTTAAGGCAGGTAAGTAACATGTTCGCGCTATCTAAGGCATGTCATAACCCTGTGTCGCAACCTATTTAAGGCATGCAATAACCTGTTCGCCCTATTTAAGGCATTTAATAACCTGATTCGCCCTATTCAAGGCATGTCATAACCTGTTCGCCCTATTTAAGGCATGTAATAACATGTTCGCCTATCTAAGGCATGTCATAACTGTTCGCCCTATTTAAGAAATGCAATAACCTGTTCGCCCTATTAAGGCATGCATAACCTGTTCGCCCTATTTTAAGGCATGCATAACCTGTTCGCCCTATTTAAGGCATGCATAACCTGTTCGCCCTATTTAAGCATGCAATAACCTGTTCGCCCTATTAAGGCATGTCATAACCTGTTCGCCTATTTAAGGCATGCAATAACCTGTTCGCCCTATTAAGGCATGCATAACCTGTTCGCCCTATTTAAGGCATGCATAACCTGTTCGCCCTATTTAAGGCATGCAATAACCTGTTCGCCCTATTATAGGCATGTCAAACCTGTTCGCCCTATTTAAGGCATGCAATAACCTGTTCGCCCTATTTAAGGCATGCAATAACTGTTCGCCATATTTAAGGCATGTAATAACCTGTTCGCCCTATTTAAGGCATGCAAAACCTGTTCGCCCTATTTAAGGCATGTCATAACCTGTTCGCCCTATTTAGGCATGCAATAACCTGTTCGCCCTATTTAAGGCATGCACAACCTGTTCGCCCTATTTAAAGCATGCAATAACTGTTCGCCTATTTAAGGGCATATGTTAAAACACCTGTTCGCCCTATTTAAGGCATGCATAAACCTGTTCGCCCTATTAAGCATGTCATAACTGTTCGCCCTATTTAAGCATGCAATAACCTGTTCGCCCTATTTAAGGCATGTATAACCTGTTCGCCCTATTTAAAGCATGTCATAACCTGTTCGCCCTATTTAAGGCATTGTGCATAAACATACTGTTGCATTATTTAAGGCATGTCATAACTGTTCGCCCTATTTAAGGCATGCAATAACCTGTTCGCCCTATCTAAGTCATGTCATAATCTGTTCGCCCTATTTAAAGCATGCAATAACCTGTTCGCCCTATTTAAGGCATGCAATAACCTGTTCGCCCTATTTAAGGCATGTCATAACCTGTTCGCCCTATTTAAGGCATGCAATAACCTGTTCGCCATATTTAAGGCATGTTAGACCTGTTCGCCCTATTTAAGGCATGAATAACCTGTTCGCCCTATTTAAGGCATGCAATGAACCTGTTCGCCCTATCTAAGTCATGTCATAAACTGTTCGCCCTATTTAAAGGCATGCAATAACCTGTTCGCCCTATTTAAGGCATTGACTGTCATAAACCTGTTCGCCCTATTTAAGGCATGTATAACCGTTCGCCCTATTTAAGGCATGCAATAACC
The DNA here is from genome assembly GCA_018398815.1 of Conus ventricosus. NCBI lineage: Eukaryota > Metazoa > Mollusca > Gastropoda > Neogastropoda > Conidae > Conus > Conus ventricosus. Next base: position 96,412,175 of record CM031604.1, read on the forward strand.
TCTTCGCCATATTTAAGGCATGTCATAACCTGTTCGCCCTATTTAAGGCATGCAATAACCTGTTCGCCCTATTTAAGGCATGTACATAACCTGTTCGCCATATCTAAGGCATGCAAAACCTGTTCGCCCTATTTAAGGCATGCATAACCTGTTCGCCCTATTTAAGGCATGCAACAACCTGTTCGCCCTATTTAAGGCATGCAATAACCTGTTCGCCCTATTTAAGGCATGCAAAACCTGTTCGCCCTATTCAAGGCATGTATAACCTGTTCGCCCTAAAGCATGTCATAACCTGTTCGCCCTATTTAAGGCATGCAATAACCTGTTCGCTCCTATTTAAGGCATGTAATAACCTGTTCGCCTATTTAAGGCATGCAAAACCTGTTCGCCCTATCTAAGGCATGTCATAACCTGTTCGCACTATTTAAGGCATGCAACAAACCTGTTCGCCCTATTTAAGGCATGCAAAACCTGTTCGCCCTATTTAAGGCATGCAACAACCTGTTCGCCCTATTTAAGGCATGCAATAACCTGTTCGCCCTATTTAAGGCATGTCATAACCTGTCGCCCTATTAAAGGCATGTGAATAACCTGTTCGCCTATTAAGACATGTCATAACCTGTTCGCCCTATTTAAGGCATGCAATAACCTGTTCGCCCTATTAAGGCATGTCCCCCATAATCACCTGTTCGCCATATCTAAGCATGCATAACCTGTTCGCCCTATTTAAGGCATGCAACAACCTGTTCGCCCTATTTAAGGCATGCAAAACCTGTTCGCCCTATTTAAGGAATGCAACAACCTGTTCGCCCTATTTAAGGCATGTCATAACCTTGGCTGCTACCTATCCAAAGGCATGTATAACCTGTTCGCCCTATCTAAGGGCATGTCATAACCTGTTCGCCGTAAAATAGTTTATTAGGCATGCAATAACCTGTTCGCCCTATTAAGGCATGTCATAACATGTTCGCCCTATTAAGGCATGCAACAACCTGTTCGCCCTATTAAATATGCATAACCTGTTCGCCCTATTTAAGCATGCAAAACCTGTTCGCCCTATTTAAGGCAATGCAATAACCTGTTCGCCCTATTTAGGCATGCAATCAACCTGTTCGCCCTATTTAAGGATGTCAATAACCTGTTCGCCCTATTTAAGGCATGCATAACCTGTTCGCCCTATTTAAGGCAATGTCATAACCTGTTCGCCCTATTTAAGGCATGTCATAACCTGTTCGCCCTGTTTAAGAAAATGCAATAACGTGTTCGCCCTATTTGATGGTGCAAAGCTTTCGCTATTTTAGTTGTTTAATTTTTTTAATTTTAAATGACCTGTGCCTATTTAAGCATGTACAGCCCTTAAGGTGCACTCCTGGTCGCTGCTATTAAGCACTTTCATAACTATCTCGCCCTATTTAAGAAATGTCATAACCTGTTCGCCCTATCTAAGGCATGTGAATAACATGTTCGCGCTATTTAAGGCATGTCATAACCTGTTCGCCCTATTTAAGAAATGCAATAACTGTTCGCCCTATTTAAGGCATGCATAACCTGTTCGCCCTATTTAAGGCAATGCAATAACCTGTTCGCCCTATTTAAGGCATGCAAAACCTGTTCGCCCTATTTAAGGAATGAATAACCTGTTCGCCCTATTTAAGGCATGCAAAACCTGTTCGCCCTATTTAAGGAATGCATAACCGTTCGCCCTATTTAAGGCATGTAAAACCTGTTCGCCCTATTTAAGGAATGCATAACCTGTTCGCCCTATTTAAGGCATGCAACAACCTGTTCGCCCTATTTAAGGCATGCAATAACCTGTTCGCCCTATTTAAGGCATGCAACAACCTGTTCGCCCTATTAAGGCATGTCATAACCTGTTCGCCCTATTTAAGGCATGTCATAACCTGTTCGCCCTATTTAAGGCATGGCAATAACCTGTTCGTCCTATTTAAGGCATGTCAAAACCTGTTCGCCCTATTTAAGGCATGTCATAACCTGTTCGCCCTATTTAAGGCATGTCATAACCTGTTCGCCTATCTAAGGCATGCAATAACCTGTTCGCCCTATTTAAGGCATGCACAACCTGTTCGCCCTATTTAAGGATGCAACAACCTGTTCGCCCTATTTAAGGATGCAATAACCTGTTTCGTCAGTCGCTATTAAGGCATGTAATAACCTGTTCGCCCTATTTAAGACATGCAACAACCTGTTCGCCCTATTTAAGGAATGTAATAACCTGTTCGCCCTATTTAAGGCATGCAAACCTGTTCGCCTATCTAAGACATGTCATACCTGTTCGCCCTATTTAAGGCATGCAACAACCTGTTCGCCCTATTTAAGGCATGCAATAACCTGTTCGCCCTATTTAAGGCATGCAAAACCTGTTCGCTCTATTTAAGGCATGTCATAACCTGTTCGCCCTATTTAAGGCATGTCATAACCTGTTCGCCCTATTTAAGGCATGCTTATAACCTGTTCGCCCTATTTAAGGCATGTCATAACCTGTTCGCCCTTTTAAGAAATGCAATAACTGTTCGCCCTATTTAAGGCATGAATAACCTGTTCGCCTATCTAAGGCATGCGTCATAACAGGTTTCGCGCTATCTAAGGCATGTCATAACCTGTTTGCCCTATTTAAGAAATGCAATAAGCTGTTCGCCCTATTTAAGGAATGCAATAACCTGTTCGCCCTATTTAAGGAATGCAATAACCTGTTCGCCCTATTTAAGGAATGCAATAACCTGTTCGCCCATATTTAAGGAATGTAATAACCTGTTCGCCCTATTTAAGGCATGTAATAACCTGTTCGCCCTATATAAGGAATGCAATAACCTGTTCGCCCTATTTAAGGCATGTAATAACCTGTTCGCCCTATTTAAGGATGCAATAACCTGTTCGCCCTATTTAAGGAATGAATAACCTGTTCGCCCTATTTAAGGCATGTCATCAACCTGTTCGCCCTATTTAAGGCATGCAATAACCTGTCGCCCTATTTAAGGCATGTAATAACCTGTTCGCTCTATTTAAGGCATGAATAACCTGTTCGTCCTATTTAAGCAGGTAAACCTGTTCGCCTATTAAGGCATGTCATAACCTGTTCGCCCTATTTAAGATGTGCATGTTCCATAAACTGTTGCCTATTATAAGGCATGTCATAACCTGTTCGCTCTATTTAAGGCATGCAATAACCTGTTCGCCCTATTTAAGGCATGTAATACCTGTTCGCCCTATTTAAGGATGTCATACCTGTTCGCCCTATTTAAGGCATGTCATAACCTGTTCGCCCTATCAAAGGCATGTCATAACCTGTTCGCCCTATTTAAGGCATGCAATAACCTGTTCGCCCTATTTAAGGCATGTCATAACCTGTTCGCCCTATTAAGGCATGTAATAACATGTTCGCCCTATTTAAGGCATGCAATAACCTGTTCGCCCTATTTAAGGCATGTATAACCTGTTCGCCCTATTTAAGGCAGTCAAACCTGTTCGCCGTATTTAAGGCATGTCATAACCTGTTCGCCCTATTTAAGGCATGCAAAACCTGTTCGCCCTATTTAAGGCATGTCATAACCTGTTCGCCCTATTTAAGGCATATGACCTGTTCGCCCTATTTAGGATGCAATAAATGGCTAAGCATGGTAATAACCTGTTCGCTCTATTTAAGGCATGTAATGACCTGTTCGCCCTATTTAAGGCATGTAAATTCCTGTTCGCCCTATTTAGGACTGTCGCCCTATTAAGCATGTAATAGCCTGTGCGCCCTATCTAAAGGCATGTCATAACCTGTTCGCCCTATTTAGGCATGCAATAACCTGTTCGCCCTATTTAAGGCATGTCATAACCTGTTCGCCCTATTAAGGCATGTCATAACCTGTTGCGCCCTATATAGGCATGCAAAACCTGTTCGCCCTATTTAAGGCATGCAATAACCTGTTCGCCCTATTTAAGGCATGTCATTACCTGTTCGCCCTATTTTAAGCATATCGGCTGATAACCTGTTCGCTCCTATTTAAGGTGTATTGACCTGTTCGCCCTATTTAAGGCATGTAATAGCCTGCTCGCCCTATTTAAGGCATGTAATAGCCTGTTCGCCCTATCAAAGGCATGTAATAACCTGTTCGCCCTATTTAAGGCATGTATTGACCTGTTCGCCCTATTTAAGGCATGTGTTGACCTGTTCGCCCTATTTAAGGCATGTAATAACCTTTCGCCCTATTTAAGGCATGTATTGACCTGTTCGCCCTATTTAAGGCATGTGTTGACCTGTTCGCCCTATCTAAGGCATGTAATAACCTGTTCGCCCTATTTAAGGCATGTATTGACCTGTTCGCCCTATTTAAGGCATGTGTTGACCTGTTCGCCCTATTTAAGGCATGAAATAACCTGTTCGCCCTATTTAAGGCATATATTGACCTGTTCGCCCTATTCAAGTCATGTAATAACCTGTTCGCCCTATTTAAGGCATGCAATAACCTGTTCGCCCTATTTAAGGCATGTATTGACCTGTTCGCCCTATTTAAGGCATTTCATAACCTGTTCGCCCTATTTAAGGCATGTAATAACCAGTTCGCCCTATTTAAGGCATGCAATAACCTTTCGCCCTATTTAAGGCATGTAATAACCTGTTGGCCCTATTTAAGGCATGTAATAACCTGTTCGCCCTATTTAGGCATGTAATAACCTGTTCGCCCTATTTAAGGCATGCAATAACCTGTTCGCCCTATTTAAGGCATACAATAACCTGTTCGCCCTATTTAAGGCATGTGATAACCTGTTCGCCCTATTTAAGGCATGCAATAACCTGTTTGCCTTATTTAAGGCATGCAATAACCTGTTTGCCCTATTTAAGGCATGCAATAACCTGTTCGCGCTATTTAAGGCATGCAATACCTGATCACCCTATTTAAGGCATGCAATAACCTTTCGCGGTATTTAAGGCATGTATGACCTGTTCGCCCTATTTAAGGCATGCAATAACCTGTTCGCCCTATTTAAGGCATGTATTGACCTGTTCGCCCTATTTAAGGCATGTAATAAGCTGTTCGCCCTATTTTAGGCATGTAATAACCTGTTCGCCTTATTTAAGTCATGCGCGGATCAGTTCAACTTCCGTCTTCAGAAGTCGCTGCACACCAATAGTTAATGTACCAAGGCCTCTGTTTCGAGGATTTTGTATCTGAAACTTGATTCTCCTCATTTTCTTTCATGTGGCCATCAAGGTACAAGCCAGGTGGTTCCAAGCAGACAGATTGAAATCAAAGGAAGGGGACTATTTGGGCGCTTGCAGGTGGCGCAAAGATAGGGTGACGGGTGAGTGCAAAGGCCTGAAATGTGTGTCGACTAAGGGGAAGGTCATGTGTTTGAAGATTGTGATTTTGATCGGTGATAATCTACAAAACAAGAGAAGTAATCGGTGGAGGTTGTTCTTTTGATCAATCATTAGTATAACGTTAAACGCTGGCTCAATTTATACGTAGGCCTCAAAACGCTTCCTTGGATTATTAGTGTTTTAGTGCAAAATCCTGATTGTGGCGTGTGGCCAAGTGACCTAATTGTAATTTGTGGCGTGTGGCCAAGTGACCTAATTGTAATTTCTTTTCTTCGGTCATTGTATGTTCCACAAAGTGCGTGATGATGACGTTTCATCTGTGTTCCGCAAAGTGCGTGTTAATGACGTTTCATCTGCTGGTGGTTTGCCTCGCGGCTGCAAGTGCATCGGAAACCCCAAAGCCAGCAAGGTTATGAATCTGTTTTGACAAAATGCCCACATTATCTTTTCTCATTTTTTGTTATTCAGTGTTTTTGTTAGTTGGTTGATCATCATTCTTTGAGCTTTGTCTATGATTATGATCATTGTCATCATCTTTACCATGATCGTTATCATCACCGTTGTTTTGATTATATTGTTCTCATGTTTTCAATTGTAATATACGACCATTTTCACGGTGATGATAATCCTCATTTGTAGCAGCAGCAGCAGCAGTAGAAGTAGTAGTAGCAGCAGCAGCAGTAGCAGCAGTAGTCGTAAAAATAGTAGCAAAAGTAATAACTGTAGTAATAGTGGTGGTGGTGGTGGTGGTTGGTGGTGGTGGTGATCGTAGTGGTTGTGGCAGCAGCAGCAGTAGTAGCAGTAGTAGTAGCAGTAGTAGTACAGCAGTAGTAGTGGTGGTGGTCGTGGTGATGGTGGCAAAGAGTAGCAGCAGTAGTGGTGGTGGTGGTAGTGGTGATGGTGGCAAAGAGTAGCAGCAGTAGTAGTGGTGGTGGTAGTGGTGATGGTGGTAAAGAGTAGCAGCAGTAGTAGTGGTGGTGGTAGTGGTGATGGTGGCAAAGAGTAGCAGCAGTAGTAGTGGTGGTGTAGTGGTGATGGTGGCAAAGAGTAGCAGCAGTAGTAGTGGTGGTGGTAGGGTGATGGTGGCAAAGAGTAGCAGCAGTAGTATGTGTGGTGTTAGTGGTGATGGTGGTAAAGAGTAGCAGCAGTAGTAGTGGTGTGGTAGTGGTGATGGTGGTAAAGAGTAGCAGCAGCAGTATGGGGGTGGTAGTGGTGATGGTGTAAAGAGTAGCACAGTAGTAGTGGTGGTGGTAGTGGTGATGGTGTAAGAGTAGCAGCAGTAGTAGTGGTGGTGGTAAAGAGTAGCAGCAGTAGTAGTGGTGTGGTAGTGGTGATGGTGTAAGAGTAGCAGCAGTATAGTGGTGGTGGTAGTGGTGATGGTGGTAAGAGTAGCAGCATAGTGGTGGGTGGTAGTGGTGTGGTGTAAAGAGTAGCAGCAGTAGTAGTGGTGGTGGTAGTGTGATGTGGTAAAGTAGCAGCAGTAGTATGTGGTGGTAGTGTGTGATGGGGTAAAGAGTACAGCAGTAGTAGTGGTGGTGGTAGTGGTGATGTGTAAGAGTATCAGCAGTAGTAGTGGTGGTGGTATGGTGATGGTGGTAAAGAGTAGCAGCAGTAGTTGGTGGTGGTATGTGGTGTGTAAAGAGTAGCAGCAGTAGTAGTGGTGGTGGTAGTGGTGATGGTGGTAAAGAGTACAGCAGTAGTCTGGTGGTGGTAGTGGTGATGGTGCAAAGAGTAGCACAGTAGTAGTGGTTGTGTAGTGGTGATGTGGCAAAGAGTAGCAGCGTAGAAGTGGGGGTGGTAGTGGTGATGGTGGCAAAGAGTAGCAGCAGTAGTAGTGGTGGTGTAGTGTGATGGTGTGGCAAGAGTAGCACATAGTAGTGTGGTGGTAGTGGTGATGTGGCAAGAGTAGCAGCAGAAGTGTGGTGTGTTAGTGTAGTGGTGATGTGGCAAAGATAGCAGCAGTAGTAGTGGTGTGGTAGTGGGGATGGTGGTAAAGAGTAGCAGCAGTAGTAGTGTGTGGTAGTGTGATGGTGGCAAAGAGTAGCAGCAGTAGTAGTGGTGGTGGTAGTGGTGATGG
>CM031604.1:96427077-96442077 GCA_018398815.1 Conus ventricosus
GTATGTAACCTCCCTTTGGGTGGTACAAAGGACTTTTAATGCATTCAACCGTGAAATTAATTTTCACACACACACACATACACACACACACACACACACACAGAGGACGAATCAACGTGTTTCTCCATACCCTTAATAAAAACAGCTTGCTTCTTTCATTGAGTGCCAGTAAACAAGACTTCTGACTCAATCACAGTTCGATTGCTCATTGTTCGTATATATCGGCTAGGCATAGCAAACAACATTCGCCCAAACAAATGCCGTTTTTAACTCATTACTGCTGCCGCTTCGGTTGTGGTTGGTGTTGGTATTGCTGAGAGAGAGAGAGAGAGAGAGAGAGAGAGAGAGAGAGAGGAGGGGGGGGGGGGGGGGGCGGGTCTCATCAGAGATCTACGGTCTCTGGTCAGATCATTAAAGATAAAGAAAAAAAACCGAGAGACTTACAAGACGTCATTTCATGACGTCACCAAACAGACTGTCATCAAAGCTGGAAATGACGCCATGCTGTCACGTCTCCACTCGTCTGACAAAAGAAATCAGCGTCGAAAGTCATGTCCATGAACGTATTCAGTTCCAAAGTTTTCAGCAGCTGGTGTCGCTAAGTACACCAAATCTTCAAAGTTAACTGCAAATATCGAGAACAGTTTGGAAGATCTTCATTGACAAGGCGAACGCACATTCTAGCAAAAGTGATTCCTTGATTTCTGTAAACGAACGTCAAAAAATTAGGCAGGAGACAAACAAAATATGGAGGTGGTTGCAATCCACAATTGATGTCTGGTCAGTTTGCAGTGTGAGATGCTAGGACAGGGCTGCCCATAGGTGACGCCTGATGAGGATTATGTGCCTTGCTGTTGTCCTCGCAATCTTCACATCGAACCATCAGAGAGAACTGACGGCGTATGCTGGTGACTTGAGTGCTCTCTCTCTCTCTCTCTCTTCTCTCTCTCTCTCTCTCTCTCACTCTCTCTCTCTGTGATGTGTGATGTGTGTGTGTGTGTGTGTGTGTGTGATTCTTTTTGGACGCAGGGATGCAATTCTACTGATTAAACCGGAAATCTGGATCAGTAAAAATGTGAAAGTTTTGGATCGTTGAGACAGCGTTTATGGAGTCTCCGGTTCGAGGACATGTTGTTGGGATGCTCTCCGGTGCTTGGATATATTGGGGACGTGATGTTTTCTCCTTGGTTCGGCTTGAGCCGACTTTTATTTTGTGAGGCGTTGAAGTACAGAAAAAATGTTCGGGAAAGACAGTTACTTGTTGGAGTAACCGTCATGTAGTTAGTTTTGGTGATAAATTCTTAAAATTGTATCGCAGTTTCTGAAACTCTTCAGATAGGAAGGTGTAAAAGAGTCTCGAATTGGTACAGTGACTTCCTGTTAACCCAGAAACAGAAAAGACAGCGCGATGCGGGGGGGGGGGGGGGGGGGGGGGGGGGGGGGGGGGGGGGGGGGGGGGGGGGGGGGAGAAAAGAAAATTGAAAAGAAAGAAAAAAAAGTAGTTCTTCGTCTTGCAGTTTGGGGGATATCAGTCTTTCGTCTACTCAGCGGTCTTCACTCTGATCATGATCAGCTCACAGGATGCGTGCAGCATGTGTACGTGTCATCCATCACCATTGGCCCACAGGGCCCAGTCTTCCGTGAAGAATGGTGATGGGGTTTAACGCGTTAACACACCGAACCTCGGTTTATTGTCTCATTCGAAAGACTTTTAGGGAGAGGAGTTAGAACCAATATTAACTCCGAAGGAAAACCCCCCTGCACCGAGACAATCCCGACGTGGAGATTCGAACCCACAACAAACCACCGGAGTAACAATGAGTGACAATTTACCGGAGTAACAGTGCGTGACCAGGTTTATCGAGGAGATCAAATTTGTTTTATTTTCTCAAGTTTTTTTGTGTTTTGTTTGTTTTGTTTTTGTTGTTTTATCTGGACTCCGTTTGCCTTACACTCTAGACTGTAATGGATCAAAACGAACTAGTGTAGAAAGATTGGATTAGTTAGTTACCACCACAGATATAGACAAACAGATTGCAGGACAAAACACAATGCATTCGAGCCTCTTGGATCTTCTTCAGGCAAAAACAAACAACATTTAGGACAGTGAAAACGAAGAACGAGAAACCACTTATCTTCTCATATTCAGCGAAAATGGCTGTTGGATGAAAACGAGGCCGTTAAGGCGGGCATCATGGGAGTTGAAATAGTAATGGTGACAGTCATAATAATGGTGATAATGGCAACAATAGTGATAATAGTGGCGATGATGAAAACGTATATAATATGAGGAGGGATACTAGTAAATTTTCTTTTTTTTTTATTTAAGAAAAAAGGTGGGGTAGGGATGAGGTGAAAAAGTGGGGTTTGTTTGTTTGTTTTGTAATTATGTTTAATAGTATGAAAAACTATAGTAGTGATGGAAGTGATTATGGTGGACTGACAATAGTGCTTAGTGGTAAGAAATAGAAAAACCAAGAATGGTTGACTTGGGTTTCTGAATGACAACTGCAATCCGCACATCAGCGTTTGTTGCTGCACATGATTTTTTGTGTGTGCGCATGGTTTCAACTGTTCCAGTTGATGAGTCTACTTTTCCCCCGTTTCTTTTTTTTTTTTTTTTTTTTTTTTTTTTGCCTGTCTGCACCGGGAAGTGGGAGAGTGAATAAAAGACAAAGCAAACAAACAAACAAACAAACGTTTTCCGTCATTAAAAGAGACCTGACAGCAGTTACATAACTGTTTGTCACTTTTCTCCTCTCTCTCTCTCTCTCTCTCTCTCTCTCTCTCTCTCTCTCTCTCTCTCTGTATTTGTCTATCTGTCTGTCTCTCTCTCTCTTTGTCTCTCTCTCTATCTCTCCACCTCCCCGCCCCCCCCCCCCCCCCCCCCCCCACCCCCCCAAATTCATTGATGATGTATTTTCCGAATAAATGTAATCTAACAGGTGGGAGAATGTAGTGCGCCATGTGGGATCGTTGGTAACATGCACTTTGGTCCCTCTCTTAGTCACCTTTAACCCCTGTCTTTCCCCCACCTTCCCCCCCCCTTCTCCAGCTCAAAGTTCCCGAAAGAAAGAAAGATATATAAAACGGAGGATCTACATTTTTATAACAATGATACAGACAAAATAATGTCTATATGCAAAAAGAAAAGATCCCAGTTCTGAAGGTTATGAACGAATCACAATTTATGTACACACATTTAGGCTCCCCTCCCCCCTCCCCCCCCCCCCCACCCCACCACACACACACACACGCACACACATTGTAGATAATGGTCACAGTTTTATGATAGTCATTTTCTTACATGATGCTTTCATTTTCTTTCAAATTTACCAGCAAATTGAAAGACAGAGGGATGGGTTTGCCGACTATGCATCGCTACTTGATTGGAAAATCAACTGAAAAATCACGTATTCTGTATTTTTGTTTCAAAACTCTTTAGTATGGTACTTGAAAACAACCTGGTTACTTCATGTCTCACTCTTTGTCTCTGTCTCTGTCTGTCTGTCTCTCTCTCTATTTATATAATATGCGTACGAGCGCGCATGCGTGTGCGCACGTGCGCGCATGTGCGTTTGTGTGTGTTTAAACGCATGTGTGTTTGTATGTGAGTGTGCGCGCGCGCGCGAGCGCGCGCGCTTGTGTGTGTGTGTTGTGTGTGTGTGTGTGTGTGGTGTGTGTTGCGGCGCGCGCGCGTGTGTTTGCGCGCGTGGGAGCGTGTGTGTGTGTGTGTGTGTGTGTGGTGTGGTGTGTGTGTGTGTGTGTGTGTGTTTGCGCGCGCGCGCGCGCGTGTGTGTGTGTGTTTGTGTGTGTCGGAGAGAGAGAGAGAGAGAGAGAGAGAGAGAGAGAGAGGAGAGAGAGACGTGTTTGTGTGTGTAGTGTGTGTGTTGTGTGTTGTGTGTGTGTGTGTGTGTGTGTGTGTGTGTGTGTGTGTGTGTGTGTGTGTGTGTGTCGGAGAGAGAGAGAGAGAGACGTTTGTGTGTGCGTGTGTGTGTGTGTGTGTGTGTGTGTGTGTGTGTGTGTGTGTGTGTGTGTGTGCTGGTGGGTGAGTGCGCGCGTGCGGGCATGTAGAGGTAAAAATATTTACACGTGTGCCTATGTGAAAAGCCTTTTTTTTCAATGTGCTGGCAATACATGATCTGAGTAAATGAGCGCTCAATACATTTCATTATCATTATATATAGCTCTTTAACCACATCCTCATGATAATATTTTCTGATCTAATAAGTTTCTTAGCTATGTCCTAGCAGTAATCTCTCCAAAAGAGCTTCGAAGAACTTCTTTCAACACTCATAACTAGGCTCTTTATTTCAATATTCACAACTAGGCTCTTTATTTCAACACTCACAACTAGGCTCTTTATTTCAACACTCACAACTAGGCTCTTTATTTCAACACTCACAACTGGGCTCTTTATTTCAACACTTACAACTAGGCTCTTTATTTCAACACTCACAACTAGGCTCTTTATTTCAACACTCACAACTGGGCTCTTTATTTCAACACTCACAACTAGGCTCTTTATTTCAACACTCACAACTAGGCTCTTTATTTCAACACTCACAACTGGGCTCTTTATTTCAACACTCACAACTAGGCTCTTATTTCAACACTTACAACTAGGCTCTTTTTTCAACATCAATGTCTTATTTCAACATCAACTAGGCTCTTTATTTCAATATTCACGAATAAGCTCTGTTGGAGTATCTTCAAAATGAGTCTTTCATTCTTCGTCACAATCATCATGTTTCATTTGAAACTCTCGTGTATATATATACCTATACCAATCCAACCCTGTACTAAGCATCCCATGACCACTTCGTAATTAACTTACTAGTACTTTTTTTATGAGTTCGTTACACCCTCATGAATAAGCTTCTCATACTTCCTCATGTTAAGCTTGAAAGTGTGTTCATGAGGTTACGTCCTTGTTGTGTAATCCTCGTAATAATATCCACATTAGAAAATCAGAAACTCACAAGTCTACTTTTTCACAAAAAGCTATCAGATTACAAACTCATAACACGCTTACCAAACGCATCAGTAACAACACAACAATAACACCGACGATGATAACGGCAAGGATGTGCATTGTTTTCCATTGTTGAAGTATGATGTTAGGCCTTGACATGACAAAGTGCAGTCATATCACTTCATGGATGAAGTATGATGTTAGACCTTAACATGATAAAGTGCAGTCATATCATTTCATGGATGAAGTATGATGTTAGGCCTTAACATGATAAAGTGCAGTCATATCATTTCATGGATGAAGTATGATGTTAGACCTTGACATGATAAAGTGCAGTCATATCATTTCATGGATCATTTCATGGATGAAGTATGATGTTAGGCCTTAACATGATAAAGTCAGTCATATCATTTCATGGATGAAGTATGATGTTAGGCCTGACATGACAAACTGCAGTCATATCATTTCATGGATGAAGTATGATGTTAGGCCTTGTCATGATAAAGTGCAGTCATATCATTTCATGGAGTGCAGTCATATCATTTCATGGATGTCACCACTGGGGATGGTTGATACACTCTCTGATGACAGGTCCCGGGGGTCACCATCCAAAGCCAGATCCTTCCCATGAGGTCTTGAGGGCACCGCAAGATGGGCCGTCCGGTCGTCTGGTCACGTCTGGAACTCTGCAGAGAAAACGAACCGAAGCCGGAACAAAGCAACACAGACCCAGCAAGCTCTCTCACACTCTGCTGAGAAACTCTTCAGAGTATTCTCATGGAAGAAACTTCAACGGTGACGACTGGAATCACTCTCAGGAATCAGACATAAGGTGGAAGACAGTCAGTGAAACCATTTCCCACACAGGGCTCAAGGACGTCAAAGAGTCCAATTCTGTGCACGTCAAGTCAGGATTCACACTTCCAAAAAACATAACTCCCAAACCAAGCCATCATGACTCTGGAATCCTGAATTTGGCTGAAGGCGGAACCTTCATGCTGGACCTCACTCGCATTGGAGACGGTAAAACGAGGAGACCACTGCCCGCGAGGCGATGGCAGACATCTGGATCTGGGGGAGCTGATGTAGCTGTGCAGTGGAGCCATAATCATTCCCTTCAAAGCCACTTGTCCGTGCACCTCTCTCCGCCAAACTGGGGAGAAAGTTTGTTTGACAAGGAAAATTCCAAAACATTGCCGCCAAACTGGGCAGCGAGTTTGTTTGACAAGGAAAACTCCAAAACATTGCCGCCAAACCGGGAAGAGAGTTTGTTTGACAAGGAAAACTCCAAAACATTGCCGCCAAACCGGGAAGAGAGTTTGTTTGACAAGGAAAACTCCAAAACTTTCACATTGAAAAGACGAAAAAGAACGATTGAGTACGGACGCCCGGTTCCAGAAATGACCATTCTGGAGGAGCGGACTGGGATCAAGAAAGTGACCTTGCTCATGCTGTACACTTTCCCTCTTGGTGTGTTGACGGGCTATCTCATCATTGCCATCATCTTCTATGTCCGTCACCAGCGCTTTTTATGTTGCGCTAAGAAGTGGGAGGAGGGGGCCGTGAAATGTCTGGCCATCTCCGATTACCCCAAATCCTTTGGCACCACCATCCCCGACCTGTCCAACCTGCAGATAAGTCGCCGCCATTTGACCTCTCCGGAAGAACCCAGTGACGGCGAGTTGGATGTGGATGGGCTGCGGAAGCAGTTTGTACAAGATCAGCAATACTTCAGGCAGTCAGGTGTAGACCGTGCCACCGGCAAGTCTCCCGAGAAGTTTGAAAAGTTCCAAGACGAACCCGCCCTGACCAAGCCGGAATGGGGCAAGAAACGAATGAGGTGGTGGCTGGAAAACGACCGATACCGCGCCCTGAAAGGCCTGCACTCGGACCCCAGGGGTCCCGAGGAACACTACCTGCAGGCATCCAAAAAGCAGAAATGGTCCTCTGACTTCTCCAGTGTCAGCGTGCAGCCCCCCGTGTCCAGGAAGATCTCGGCTCGCAAAAAGCATTCCGTGAAGGAGGAAGACACCAGCATGGCTTCTTCGGTCACGAGTGTGGAGGATTCGGAAGCCACAACCAACGCGTAACGCGCTGAAGGGTGAAGCGAGGAGGGACACGCCGTGGGCAAGACGGAGTTCTGACAGCCACGTTCCATACTGAGGACTACAGAACGCTGCCAGGAACTTTTGGTTGCTGACTGGACAGACTCGATGAATCCACACAGGACTGGATTTGTTCTCCCGTCACCTCTATCACTCACTCGTTGAAAGCTCCGTGCGAAAGATGAGCGATCCCGCATGTCCGTTTGACTCAAGGATACCACGGACCCCATAATTCACGTTCCTGAAACCCAAACCTGGTTTGTGGACTTAGGATAGCCTTCACGGCCGTCACCATCACTCGGACTGTCTTTTCCTTTCCCTCCCCTCGTTGGCCACACTTCAACACGTGACGGCGGGGACAAGTGCTTTGCCGACTCCCAGTCTGTAGGCATGTTTGCCGACTCCCAGTCTGTAGGCATGTTTGCCGACTCCCAGTCTGTAGGCATGTTTGCCGACTCCCAGTCTGTAGGTATGTTTGCCGACTCCAGTCTGTAGGTATGTTTGCCGACTCCCAGTCTGTAGGCATGTTTGCCGACTCCCAGTCTGTAGGCATGTTTGCATGAGCCCCTCTGTATGAGCGTGTCCGTCTGTGTGCATGCATGCGCGTACATGTGTTGGAAGAAGGGGTGGGGAGTGTGGGATAGGTTGGGGTGGAGATGGGATGGGGGGGGGGGGGGGGGGCGAGGAGGGTTCGGGGGTGGGGTAGTAGCCCTAAAGAAGATGCTTCTTGTTTTTTTGTTGTTTTTGTTTTCCGCCAACACTATGACATTTCTTTCAATGATACTTTTTGATTTTCTGTTCTATTTGATATGATACTTTTCGATTTTCTGTTCTATTTGGTTGTTCGGTTGGTTATCATTTCAATGAGTTTTAAATTTACTTTGTTTTTCTCTCGTCAGAAGAGAACCAGGGGGAAAGTACTGGGAATGTGTGTGTGGTGTGTGTGGTGTGTGTGTGTGAGTGTGTGTGTGTGTGTGTGTGTGTGTGTGTGTGTGTGTGTGGTGTGTGAGTGTGTGTGTGGTGTGTGTGTGTGTGTGTGTGTGTGTGTGTGTGTGTGTGTGTGTGTGTGGTGTGTGTGTGTGTGTGTGTGTGAGTGTTGTGTGTGTGTGTGTGTGTGTGTGTGTGTGGTGTGTGTGTGTGTGTGTGTTGTGTGTGTGTGCTCGTTTATATGTGTGACTTAGTGTAGTTAGTGTTTGTGTGTGGTGCGTGTCGTGTTGTCTGTTTTGTGAATGACAGATGTGTTGTTGACTGTGTGTGTTGTGACTGGACATTTGCACTGTAGTGTTGACTGGACATTGCACTGTCGTGTGGTTGATTAGTGACATTGCTGTCAGTGTTTGACTGGACATTGCCTGTCAGTGTTGATTGACATTGCACTGTCAGTGTTGACTGGACATTGCACTGTCAGTGTTGATCTGGACATTGCACTGTCAGTGTTGACTGGACATTGCTCATATGATCATGTTTGTGCTGCGTCTTTCATTCTAATGCAATGTCACAGTGTTAATGGACATTGCCCTGTCAGAGCTGGTTTCATTCAGCAATGTCACGTTTAATGGACATTGCCCTGTCAGAGCTGGTTTCATTCAACAATGTCACGTTTTATGGACATTGCCCTGTCCGTGCTGGTTTCATTCAGCAATCGTTACGTTAATTGACACGTTACTGTCAGTGTTGACGGACATGCACTGTCTTTCATTCAGCAACGTCACGTTTAATGGACATTGCCCTGTCAGTGCTGCTTTCATTCAGCAATGTCACGTTTAATTGACATTGTACTGTCAGTGTTGACGGGACATTGCACTGTCTTTCATTCAGCAATGTCACGTTTAATGGACATTGTACTGTCAGTGCTGGTTTCATTCAGCAATGTCACGTTTAATGGACATTGCCCTGTCAGTGCTGCTTTCATTCAGCAATGTCACGTTTTAATGGACATTGTACTGTCAGTGCTGGTTTCATTCAGCAATGTCACGTTTAATCTCATAGGCATTCAGGCGCCATAACTTTTCCTACCAAAACAAAGGGCGACCAGAGCTGTGGCTTATCACCAACCACAACAAATCTCCAGGCAACAGATGTCGTCGAACCGCATAACTTAATTCTCTCTCTCTCTCTCTCTCCTCTCTCTCTCTCTCTCTCTCTCTCTCTCTCTCTCTCTCTCTCTCTCTCTCTCCTCTCTCTTTGTATGTAATGATGCACACACACACACACACACACACACACACACACAAAACACACACACACACACACACACACACACACACAACACACACACACACACACACACACACACACACACACACACATGTATCACACACACACACACACACACACACACACACACACACACACACACATGTATCACACACACCACACACACACACACACACACACACACACACACACACACACATGTATCACACACACAACACACAACACAAAAACACACACACACCACGCACGCACGCACGCACGCACGCACGCACGCACGCACGCACGCACACACACACACACACACACACACACACACACACACATATATATGTGTATGTATTTACGTGTGTGCGTGTGTTTACGTGTGTGCGTGTGTGTGTGTGCGCGCGCGCGTGCGCGCGCGTGTGTGTGTTTGTGTGTGTTACTCGTATATTAAGAACAGAGACCATGTTCACATAGTCTGGTCAGCGACTTTTTTCCTTCCACGTAAATCCTCTTCGTGTTCAATACAAACCAGCTTAATGGCTCAAGTCAGAGAGGGCTACGAGTCCGACAGAAAACCCTGTCCAATTGTGTAACATATTGCTGGGGCTTGCACGATGTGAGACAAACATTTTACAGCAAACTGCATGAAAACCTTGTTCAGAAATGTCCCACCTGATCTGATCTTTGAATTTCTGAAAGTGATTAACACTTTTCATCTGATCTAAGACCTTATGGGGAGAGATTTTCAACAACATTTTCGGTGTGTTTTTACAAGGTATGTTTTAAAGGGTCGTGTGAATGAGTTTTTGTTTCTTTTTATAATGACTGGTGAGTTGACTTCAACGCGGTGACAGCCCTGATCTCGCCCTATGCGGTCGGCTGGGCTAAAAGCAACATTGCCCTACCTTACTGTACCATCATTGTGTTTCTGTCGTATACCACTATGGGCAGTACGAAGAGTCTGCAATTTTTCTTTTGTTACTCTACATTTCATTAATCGACGAAAGACGTGAAAGAAAAAGCGGTTTTTTTTTCTCCTACTGGAAAAGTTTGCAGACGAGTGATGAGGATGGTCGTCCGTCATGGGCGACGATGACCACAGTCCAGTTGTGATTCTTGTGTGTCCAGAGATTGTAAAACAAAGCGAAGAACGAAGAAGTGAACAAACAAAGAAACAAAAAGCGCAAGGGACTGGTTGAGCAGATGTTGGACGTTGAGCAGATGTTGGGACTGGTTGGCAATGTTGGACTGGTTGAGCAGATGTTGGGCTGTTGAGCAGATGTGGGGACTGGTTGAGCAGATGTTGGGCATGGTGTTGTCAGGGACTGGTTGAGCAGATGTTGGGCATGGTGTTGTCAGGACTGGTTGAGCAGATGTTGGGCATGGTGTTGTCAGGGACTGGTTGAGCAGATGTTGGGCATGGTGTTGTCAGGGACTGGTTGAGCAGATGTTGGGCATGGTGTTGTCAGGGACTGGTTGAGCAGATGTTGGGCATGGTGTTGTCAGGGACTGGTTGAGCAGATGTTGGGAGTTGAGCAATTGGCATGGTGTTGTCAGGGACTGGTTGAGCAGATGTTGGGCATGGTGTTGTCAGGGGCTGGTTGAGCAGATGTTGGGCATGTGTTGTCAGGGACTGTGAGCATGTTGGGACTGTTAGCAGATGTTGGGCATGGTGTTGTCAGGGACTGGTTGAGCAGATGTTGGGCATGGTGTTGTCAGGGACTGGTTGAGCAGATGTTGGGCATGGTGTTGTCAGGGACTGGTTGAGCAGATGTTGGGCATGGTGTTGTCAGGGACTGGTTGAGCAGATGTTGGGCATGGTGTTGTCAGGGACTGGTTGAGCAGATGTTGGGCATGGTGTTGTCAGGGACTGGTTGAGCAGATGTTGGGCATGGTGTTGTCGGATGGTTGAGCAGATTGGGCATTGTTGTCGACATGTTAGCAATGTGGCTGGGTTGTCGGACTGGTTGATGCGATGTTGGCATGGTGTGTCAGACTTTGAGCCAGAAGTTGGGCATGGTGTTGTCAGGGACTTTGAGCAGATTTGGGCATGTGTTGGGCAGGGGACTGGTTGAGCAGATTGGGCATGGTGTTGTCAGGGACTGTTGAGCAGATTTGGCATGTTGCGGGATGGTTGGCAAGTTGGCAGGTTTCAGGACTGTTAGCAGATGTTGGGCATGGTGTTGTCAGGACTGGTTGACAATGTTGGCAGGTTGTCACGGACTGGTTGACAGATGTTGGCATGGTTTGTCAGGGACTCCTTGAGCCAATGTTGGCATCGTTTGTCAGGGACTGGTTGGCAATGTTGGCATGTGTTGTCAGGTCTGGTTAGCAGATTTGGCTGGTGTTGTCGGACTGGTTAGCATTGTTGGGATGTGTTGTCAGGACCTGGTTGAGCAGATGTTGGCTGGTGTTGTCAGGACTGTTGAGCAATGTTGGCTGGTGTTGTCAGGACTGTTGAGCAATGTTGGCATGTGTTGTCAGGACTGTGAGCAAGTTGCCTGGTTCTCAGGACTGTTGACAATTGGCATGATTGTTTCTCTACTGGTTGGCAGATGTTGGGACTGGTTGAGCAATGTTGGCATGTGTTTTCTGGACCTGTTTGAGCAGTGTTGGGCATTGGTGTTTGTCAGGGACTGGTTGACAGATGTTGGCATGGTGTTGTCAGGACTGGTTGAGCAGATGTTGGGCATGGTGTTGTCAGGGACTGGTTGAGCAGATGTTGGCATGGTGTTGTCAGGGACTGGTTGAGCAGATGTTGGGCATGGTGTTGTCAGGGACTGGTTGAGCAGATGTTGGCATGGTGTTGTCAGGGACTGGTTGAGCAGATGTTGGGCATGGTGTTGTCAGGGAACTGACCCCATCTGGCACCATCGTCCAGAAAGGGGAAGCGGCATCATTTCTGATGCATCAATAGCATGGTGGCAGTCATTTCTGATGCATCAATAGCATGGTGGCAGTCATTTTTGATGCATCAATAGCAAGGTGCCAGTCATTTCTGATGCATCAATAGCATGGTGGCAGTCATTTCTGATGCATCAATAGCATGGTGGCAGTCACTTCTGATGCATCAATAGCATGGTGGCAGTCATTTCTGATGCATCAATAGCATGGTGGCAGTCACTTCTGACGCATCAATAGCATGGCGGCAGTCACTTCTGACGCATCAATAGCATGGTGGCAGTCATTTCTGATGCATCAATAGCATGGTGGCAGTCACTCTGACGCATCAATAGCATGGTGGCAGTCATTTCTGACGCATCAATGGCATGGTGGCAGTCATTTCTGATGCATCAATAGCATGGTGGCAGTCATTTCTGACGCATCAATGGCATGGTGGCAGTCATTTCTGACGCATCAAATGGCATGGTGGCAGTCACTTCGGAATAGTAATCACCCGTGGAGAGGTTTGTTCCATACTGACAAACATGCACCCCCCCCCCCCCCCCACACACACACACCTAACTGCATGCACTTCCTACATCCCTCCCTCCCTCTCTCCCTCCATTCCTGCCCCCCCCCCTCTCTCTCTCTCTCTCTCCTCTCTCTCTCCTCTCTCTCTCTCTCTCTCTCTTTCTCTCTCTCTGTCGTGATCTTTTTCCTTTGTAATTTCTCTGTCTGTCTGTCTGCCTCTTTCCCTGTCTGTCCACACTGGCAAACTTGCCCCCCAAACCCTCCACCTATCTGCACCCTCCATACTCTCTCTCTCTCTCTCTCTCTCTCTCTCTCTCTCTGTCTCTGTCTCTCTCTCTCTCTCTCTCTCTCTCTCTCTCTCTCTCTCTCTCTCTCTCTCTCTCCTCTGTCTCTCTCTCTCTCGTGATTTTTTTTCTCTTTCTTATCTCTGTCTGCCTATCTGCCTCTATATATGTCTGTCTCTTTCCCTGTCTGTCTGTCTCTCTAACTTCTTTTTTATATTCCATAATTATTTTGTGTTGGTTAGCTCAGGACACGACCCATAATCTATGTCAATAGATATTGTTTGAAAATGATTGACAATAAGACAGAATGGTGTGATTTCAACAATCTCTCTCTCTCCTCTCTCTCTCTCTCTCTCTCCTTCTCTCTCTCTCTCTCTCTCTCTCCTCTCTCTCTCTCTCCTCTCTCTCTCTCTCTCTCTCTCTCTCTCTCTCTCTCTCTCTCTCTCTCCTCTCTCTCTCTCTCTCTCTCTGGGAAGTGTGTGCTTGAGCTGTATGCGTGAATGCCATTGGCACTGAAAAAGGGATACTGCCCTGTGTAGCTGAAGGTGCCACATTAACTTACAGATTTCATTTCCTCATTTCCTTTGTCCTGATTCTGTCATTTCTCTATTATTTTATTAACGCTTATTTTCGAACAGTGTGTAACACGCCAGTTGCGGATAATGTTCGCTGATTTAGTCTTTGCTTTCTTTCTTTCTTTCTTTCTTCGTTTATGTGGGCTTTTTTAAAGGAAGAATCTCTCTCTCTCTCTCTCTCTCTCTCTCTCTCTCTTAGAACTCGTCGAGGTAAGACGTGTTTGTTTCTTTTCAGCGTCTCTCCGCATTGCACGTAGTCCCCCAATGATTTGTAACTGTCAGAATAGCCAACACTGACACAGGAAAGATAACTGTTTGACTCCCTTCTGCTGTGTAGTCTCCCAATGTTTTGTAACTGTCCGAATAGCCAACAGTGACACAGGGAAAGATAACTGTTTGACTCCCTTCTGTTGTGTAGTCTCCCAATGTTTTGTAACTGTCCGAATAGCCAACAATGACACAGGAAAGATAACTGTTCGACTCCCTTCTGTGTCTTATGCTCCTGCTGTATGTTTTCCCAGCAATGCCCAACAGCGTCAAGGTAGTTCAGAGCCAGCTGTGTGGGGCACTGGCCGGTGTTTATTATCAACGTTATGCTACGGAGAGCCGAGCAACACGCCATGACTTGTATAACTGTCCGTGGCCGTGTCCATGGTGTCCCTTGTGATGTCCATCCTCAGCTACATGTCTCGGGGAAGCATCCCTCTGTGATGATGTGAAGTGCACCTCTGAACCAAGTCATGCTGTGGAGACGAAGCAGGCCAGGTTGTCCCAGACCGTGGCCCCCGGGCGCCACGCCCAGACCGTGGTTGAGGGTGGCAAGAGTGACGACAGCACCAAACGAACCATCGTGCCTTCTGCCGAGTCACCACCTGAACCAACTTGGGGTGAGATATGGTAGTGCTACACTGACGCGATGGACGTCTCCATGAACGGTGAGCTGGACGCTGTGAGAGGGGATGTGCAGTCCCTGAGGAGCAGTTCGGAAACTTTCGGCTGGAGGTGAAAGAGGCGGAAAATTCTTCTAAAACGGCCATGATTAATGGGCGTGCGGTAGTTGAACAGTTCATGAGGGACCAAAACACACACACACATACACACACGCACGCACGCACGCACGCGCACGCACGCACGCACGCACACACACACACACACACACACACACACACACACACACACACACACACACACACACACACACACACACACACACACACACACACACACACACACTGTGGTGTAGGATCAGATTAAGAGAGAGTGTGAACTAGGAGAGCTATGTGGTGTGTGTGGTGTGTGTGTGTGGAAGCGGGTGTCTACTCAACCCAGAATCCCCCCCCCCCCCCCCCTTGCACTCCTTACCCCTTCTACCCCCACCCAACCACAAAGAATTCTGAAAGTGCCTTGGAAGAACCAGTTCCGGAAGGGAGACGGGGTGGGGCGAA
>CM031604.1:96447077-96452077 GCA_018398815.1 Conus ventricosus
GAGTGTAGGTCAGCCACAGGAGTCTAGCGCCACAACGAGTGTGTTTCATGCCACAGGAGTCTAGCGCCACAACGAGTGTGTGTTCATGCCACAGAGTCTAGCGCCACAACAGGTGTGTGTTGATGCCACAGGAGTCTAGCGCCACAACGAGTGTGTGTTGATGCCACAGGAGTCTAGCGCCACAACAGGTGTGGTGTTGATGCCACAGGAGTCTAGCGCCACAACGAGTGTGTGTTGATGCCACAGGAGTCTAGCGCCACAACGAGTGTGTGTTGATGCCACAGGAGTCTAGCGCCACAACGAGTGTTGATGCACAGAGTCTAGGCCACAACGGTGTGATGTTAGCCAGAGTCAGCGCCACAACGAGTGTGTGTTGATGCCACAGGAGTCTAGCGCCACAACGAGTGTGTGTTGATGCCACAGGAGTCTAGCGCCACAACGAGTGGTGTTGATGCCACAGGAGTCTGCGCCACAACTAATAATAATAATAAATAATAATGAATACTTATATAGCGCCTATTCTCGGCTAGAGACCAAGCTCTAAGCGCTTTACAATCAACACTCGTTTACACAACGGGCTGCCTACCTGGGTAGTGCCGACTGAAGAGCTGCCAGCTGGCGCTTCATTCAGTCGTTTCCCGTGTCATCCAGTCAGTATCGTTCAATATCGATCACTCATTTTCCTTATTTCCTTCATTCTTTCCATTTCTCACGCAGGGTGCATGCTATGTGTAACGTGTCATCCATACCAACGGCCAAACTGGCCTACTCTTCCGAAAGTTGGTGATGGGATTTTACGTGTGTGCAAGATGTTGTGCGTGCGTTCACACACGGAACTCGGTTTATAGTCTCATTCGAAGGACTGTATGGAAAATGGAGTCAGAACAAATGTTAACTCCGAGGGAAAAATCCCCCTGTACCGAAACGCCCCGGCGGAGGTTCGAACCCGCAACCCCAGGATCACCAAGATTACGAGTCCGGCGCTCTACCAACTGAGTGTGTGTTGATGCCACAGGAGTCTAGCGCCACAACGAGTGTGTGTTGATGCCACAGGAGTCTAGCGCCACAACGAGTGTGTGTTGATGCCACAGGAGTCTAGCGCCACAACGAGTGTGTGTTGATGCCACAGGAGTCTAGCGCCACAACGAGTGTGTGCTCATGCCACAGGAGTCTAGCGCCACAACGAGTGTGTGTTCATGCCACAGGAGTCTAGCGCCACAACGAGTGTGTGCTCATACCACATGAGTCTAGCGCCACAACGAGTGTGTGTTCATGCCACAGGAGTCTAGCGCCACAACGAGTGTGTGTTGATGCCACAGGAGTCTAGCGCCACAACGAGTGTGTGTTGATGCCACAGGAGTCTAGCGCCACAACGAGTGTGTGTTCATGCCACAGGAGTCTTCCAATGCTGCAACCACCCGACGCTGTGGTCGTTGAGCAGCACGTCAGGGATGATTTTCAGCAGTTAGCAGTGTGTAGTCTCTCAGAATACTGCTGGACGTAATGCTTTCCTATTCAGGGGGATCAACGACTACGTTGAGGCGGTCATAGTCGAACAATGGAAAGTGATTTATTACGTGTTCGACGGTGCTCTGTGTGTGTGTGTGTGTGTGTGTGTGTGTGTGTGTGTGTGTGTGTGTGTGTGTGTGTGTGTGTGTTTAGATGGTTTATGTATCAGGCATGCAAATTCTTAGTCATTTCTTTATGTTGTACGAGTCAGGCATCGAAAATGGTCCGCTGCATTATTTCAAATAAACAAACTCATTCCCAGTAGCGTTTCTAAACAGGTTGCGCGAGGCGGTGGTTTCAGGTCCACGTACAACATATCCTAAAAGACTGTTCACCTGGGCTGGCACCTTGACGGCATTCCCTCCTGAAGACTGGTCACCTGGGCTGACACCTTGACGGCATTCCCTCCTAAAGACTGTTCACCTGGGCAGACACCTTGACGGCATTCCCTCCTAAAGACTGTTCACCTGGCCTTGACTGTGGCGATCCTCCTAAAGACTGTTCACCTGGCCTTGACTGTGGCGATCCCTCCTAAAGACTGTTCACCTGGCCTTGACTGTGGCGATCCCTCCTAAAGACTGTTCACCTGGCCTTGACTGTGGCGATCCTCCTAAAGACTGTTCACCTTGGCCTTGACTGTGGCGATCCCTCCTAAAGACTGTTCACCTGAGCTGGCACCTTGACTGTGGCGATCCCTCCTAAAGACTGTTCACCTGGCTTGCACCTGCTGTGGCGATCCCTCCTAAAGACTGTTCACCTGGCCTTGACTGTGGCGATCCCTCCTAAAGACTGTTCACCTGGCCTTGACTGTGGCGATCCCTCCTAAAGACTGTTCACCTGGCTGGCACCTTGACTGTGGCGATTCCTCCTAAAGACTGTTCACCTGGCTGGCCCTTGACTGTGGCGATCCCTCCTAAAGACTGTTCACCTGGCCTTGACTGTGGCGATCCCTCCTAAAGAGACTCGTGGCGTTCTACTCATGTGCTGGCACCTTGACTGTGGCGATCCCTCCTAAAGACTGTTCACCTGGGCTGGCACCTTGACTGTGGCGATCCCGGAATCCGAAAGGTTTAAGCTGAGCACCCTTTCGATGCAGACTTTATCATTGTCAAGGCAATTCAGGCAGCAGGTCGGCTTGTCAAGGCAATTCAGGATGCAGGAAGGCTTGTCAAGGCAATTCAGGCAGCAGGTCGGCTTGTCAAGGCAATTAAGGCAGCAGGAAGGCTTGTCAAGGCAATTCAGGCAGCAGGTCGGCTTGTCAAGGCAATTAAGGCAGCAGGAAGGCTTGTCAAGGCAATTCAGGCAGCAGGAAGGCTTGTCAAGGTAATTCAGGCAGCAGGAAGGCTTGTCAAGGCAATTCAGGCAGCAGGAAGGCTTGTCAAGGCAATTCAGGATGCAGGAAGGCTTGTCAAGGCAATTCAGGATGCAGGAAGGCTTGTCAAGGCAATTCAGGATGCAGGTCGGGTTACGGTGAGATATTTGTAAATCAGTAGGGCCTTTACGTTAAACAGTCTGTATCCAGAATTTGTTTTCGGGTCGCTCGCAAATTACATTTCAACTGCTTCTCGTGCCAATCCTCAAAATTATTCCAAATGTTCGTGAACAAACTTGAGAGAAATGTTGTTCGAAAATAACGATTGCCGACGCTGACTTCACATTTCCTCAAAAAAGGTAATAATAATGTTAATTCATGTAGCGCCAATTATCTAAAAATTAGGGCTCTAAGCGCTTTACATAACCAACACAGGTGGCTGACCCGGATGTTGTGGTCTTGAGCTGGGGTTGTAGCCAAAGGTCTTCCAGAGCGTGGTCGGTCTGCCGTGGAGCTGTTGATGCGATGACGACTCAGAAGCCTGCCGATGGTGCTCTGGCTCACGTTGAAGTGTCAGGCGACTTCAGGCTGACTTTGCCCGCTTGCAATCGCCCCAGTGCGTTCTCACGTTCTTGCTGACTGAGTCGCAGCATCTTTGCACTTTGTACTGACGGACTGGTTTTCCTCAGAATGACTCACTGTGTGTATGGTTTGTTTGCCTTCCTTTGAGCATTCTTTTTTCCAAAACGTGCAGGAATTTGCTCCACAAAGCATGCACGACCCAAAAAATGGAAAAGTTGTCCAAGTGGCCATTTTGTGCGCGTGCAACCCGACTGGCGCTAAATGCTTGAGCACACGTGAAGCACAGACCTAAACAGACATTTTCCACCGGTTGGTTACATCCTGCCAGTGCTTTGGCACCCACAGTGAAGATATTAAACAGTGTGCGTTTTGGGTTGGGTTGTTTTTTGACAATACATAGTTTTTGCCAGGTGACTGTTTTTCAGTATGACTTCTTCCTTCTTAATAATAATAGTAATAATGTTAATTCATATAGCGCCTATTCTCTTTTAAAAAAAAAAAAAAGGGGGGGGGGGGGGAGGCTCTAAGCACATTACATAACCAACACATAATACGGCTATACGAAGACATGATAAGCTAATAACAAGATATGAACTTACTCAACACAGAAGCAATAACCAGGAACATAGTGCAAATATACCACATTAATGTATAAACATAATTTACACATGCCTACACACATGCATACCCCCACACACACACACACACACACACACACACATGCACACACACACACGCGCGCGCGCGCGCGCGCGCACGCATTCACGCGCATGACCACACACCCACGCTCACAGACACAAGCATGCATGCACGCACTGGCTCACATCAACACAGCCTGCACACACGAGTGACACAATCACCAGGCACTCACGCGTGCAGGCAAAAGCCCACTCGGGCACCCGGAAGGTGGACTGGGAAGTGAGGGGAGGGGAGGTTACTACTGTTGAAAGAAGTTTGTTTTCACGGCAGATTTGAAAGAAGGTGAAGGTAGGTGTCTGACACTGATGGGAGTGTATTCCAGACAGTAGGTCCCTGAAGGAAGAGAACGTTGACTAAAAGATTTGTTCTGACAGAAGGGATACTCAAAGCGGTTGTCACAGAGGAACGAAGTGACGGGATGGGTGAGATGAAGAGATGTCTGAGAGATATGTGTCAGCACTAGAAAAGAGAGACAAGATAAAGCTAGTTGTAGTCAATTGTTCTCTGAATTGGAAGCAGTGGAGGACTGCAACAGAGGAGCGACGTGTTGACGTTAGGTGCTTTACTAACAAGCTGGCAGCGTATTCGAACCTTCTGTAGATTGAATAGTACTTTGGTGAGCCAGCCAAGAGACTGTTTCCTGTGGTCCAGCCTTGAGAAAACTAGGGAACAAACCAGAGTTTTTGTGGCTTCAGTGGAAAGGAAGTGTCTGATTGAACTGATCTTACGTATTTCCAGATATGCTGCCCTACAAACATTAGACACGTGGGTACGAGCCTGGGATGAGAACCGAATATCATAACTCCGATGCTGATGGAAAAAGGAAGGGAGGGATGATCTTGGAGGAGAACTTCATTTGATTATCATTCAGCTGCAACTTGTTCAAAGACATCCATTG
>CM031604.1:96457077-96482077 GCA_018398815.1 Conus ventricosus
CTCTCTCTCTCTCTCTCTCTCTCTCTCTCTCTCTCTCTCTCTTTCTCTCTCCCTCTCTCTAAGAATCTTATTAGTGCTTTTATGAATATTTTGCTTATCATTGTAGAATTAGATGACCATGTTGCTATGTTGAATCGTCAGTATGAATGATATGTGCTGAAATAATGTATGCATGACAAGGACAGATTGTAAGACAGGCTTTGGCCTAAAACCTCCATCCTTGTGTATTAAAGATCAATCAATCAATCAATCAATCAATCAATCTCTCTCTCTGTCAGTCTGCATGTGTGTGCATACATTTATAGCCATAATTTTGTTGAGAGTGTGGGTACATGCGCACGCGCGCGCGCGTTTGTGTGTGTTTGTGTGTGTGTGGAGGAGTGAGAGAGAGAGAGGAGAGAGAGAGAGAGAGAGAGAGAGAGAGAGAGAGAGAGAGAGAGAGAGAGACGTGGGGGGTGGGGGTCAATCTGTATGATCAGACGATGGACGCATAGACTAACCACTTTATGCAGCACACGAAACCTGTTTGTCAACCTCGTCTCGAAATGCGATGAACTGCTTGGATTTAAACCACACACACACACACACACACACACACACACACACACACACACACACACACACACACACACACACAACACACACACACACCACACACACACACACACACACACACACACACACACACACACACACACACATTGCTGAAGGTTTGACATTTTGCATATTCATTTCCATCCCACCGCGACAGCCTCCAAACGGCCCGTGGCGATCTGAAAAAATGACAAACTGATCAACAGACTGATTGACTAATTAGACAGATTACCATCCTATTTGACTGACAGACAGGTGGCGTTGATTCATTGACGAAGTGACTCGGTGGATTGATTGCTTGATTGATAAGTTGTTGATGTCTTGATTGAATCGCCCTGGATATTGATTGACCGACAAAACTGACTGACCGGTCTTCACATGAGTAATTGGCCGACAAGGGAATCGGCCTGTTCAGCGTGCTGAATTCCTGATCGTGCTTAGTATGCAGGAAAAGTAAAAACCAACGGACTAATTAACTTGCCTATCAGACCTACCTTGATCTTTCCGGACGACGGAAAGGCCTAATTAGTGACGGTCTTAGTATCGTCTGCATCTGAGAGATTCATGCTTGGTTATTTTTCTGATCATGTAGTAACAAGTCACCAACAAGCAGAGAGAAAGGCTTTCTGCTCAGTTTCAAATATTTTGCATATGAGAAATGATATCCCCGTCCCTCGACTCCCACACCAACCCCCAACCCCCATCCCAACCCGAGCTTCACTCGTTGTTTATTTGAAAAAAATGCCTATGGCAAATGTATAGGGGGGGGGGGGGGGGGGGGGGGGGGGGGGAGCGAAGAGACTCAAAGAAAAGGAGCGAAGAGAATGACAACTGAGGACGATGAATAAGATCACGGACTTCTCCATTTCTAGTGCGACTGTTCTCTCTTTGCGTGTGTGTTTTAGGTCAGCCAGGTAGTTCCTTGCAGTGGTACATGGGGTGTTTATCCATCCCCTCTCCCTCCCACCCTCCCTCGCTGACGTATAACCTAAAATAGATATGGATCTGCTGGACACAAAATATAGTTGTCATTCCCGCATACAGTTTAATGAAGACCCCCCCCCCCCCCCCCTCTCTCTCTTCTGTCTGTCTGTCTGTCTGTCTGTCTGTCTGTCTCTCTCTCTCTCTCTCTCTCTCTCTCTCTCTCTCTCTCTCTCTCTCCTCTCTCTCTCCACCCGCGGGACAAAGGCTAATTACAGTTTGATTAAGAAAAAAAGAGAGCTCTACTTATTAACCAGCTTTGGAAATAATAAGTCATCATGTCTTGGATGATATTCATGTATTTGGTAGGCGTTCTACCTTCAGCATAATAGAGCGAATATAATCATGAAGCTCTGTGGTTACAATCTTTATTCGGCTTTTTGGTGGTTGGCCATTCAGAAACTATGGACTTGGGCCTTCTAGACCCCCCACCCCCCCCCCCCCCCCCCCCCCCACACCACACACACCCCCTGCCCCCTTCTCCCGTTTCCATTCCCTGCTTTCCACAAACTCTCTCTCTCTCTCTCTCTCTCTCTCTCTCTCTCGCTGTCCCCATTTTGCCCCCACCCCCACCTCCCACCCCTTCATCTTCCGAGCTGTGAATTTGGATGCAGTGTGGCGTGGTGTAGCGGTGTGTGTATGTGTGTCACGCCACGAGCCATCGATTCGCTCTATTGATCTGCACAGCTCCGACACGCTGCACCCCCCCCCCCCCCCCTCCCGTCCACCTTCCCGTCTCCCCCATCACCCTCTGCTCCGTCCTCTTCTTCCCTCCCTCTTCTCGCCTTCTCTCGCTTCGCCCGTCCGCCCTTGCCTGTAGATGTATGGTCATTTGTTTCATGTCAAAAGGAGATCATTCCCACCATCGCCGTCATCCTTCGACCTCAGAACACCGTGACCAGCTCCTGGACAGTCTGAAAGTCAGTGACTGCAGGCGGAAATTGAGACACATTTCAAAGAGAAATTAGGATTATTTCGCTGAACCAAAGGGACAGACAAATTACAAGACAAAAACACGACGCGTTTCGACCTCTTAGGTCGAAACGCGTCGTGTTTTGTCTTGGGTCGAAACGCGTCGTGTTTTTGTCTTGTAATTAATTTTGTCCCTTTTGTCCTGCGTTGGTCCAAACGTGTCGTGTTTTGTCTTGTAATTAATTTTGTCCCTTTTGTCTGGCGTAGGTCGAACGGTGTCGTCTTTTGTCATGTAATTTGTCCCTTTTGTCCGGCGGAACGATCATAATTTCTCTTTAGAACTGGCTTCCGGATAGTTATTAATCTCCGAAGTTTTCAACGGTGAGATTTGCGTCCTATTAGTCTATAGCTCTTAAGGACAAGTTTTGAGGCCCCCTCCCTCCTTCTTCCCATTCTCCTCCACCTCTCTCTCTCCTCTCTCTCTCTCCTGTCCCCCCAACTCTCTCCCATCTCTCGCTCCTCTCTCTCTCTCTCTCTCTCTTCTCTCTCTCTCTCTCCACACCACACACACACACACCACACACACACACACTTAGGGGTTCCGGTAGTTGTTAGTTTTAGCCGGTGTAACACGAGGAAATTACTCCGCACGCGGAATTTACTCCCGAGTAAAAACCGCGTACGCCGATTTTACTCCCTTTACGCGAAAAGTACTCCCAGCACACACGCGTTTTTACTCCCCACGCGGAATTTACTCCCCTTTCTTTTTAGACTGAATATGCAACAAGAACGATGGTGGGTAGGCCCCAGTGTCGTTTATTATTTAAAAAGGTGTATTAAATAGACGGAAGAACTATGTCAAGGGAAATCACTCTTATGATTGTGGTACAAAAGAGTTGTCACCCTGTAAGCTTGTGGTACAAAAGAGTTGTCACCCTGTAAGCTAAAATGCTGTGGCAGTATGGCTGGTTATCAGCACGTCGATTTTAAACATGTGCGTGAATTTCTCGCATTTGGAAGAGATCCCGATGGGCTTGCTCAAGGCAGAGGGAGGAAAAAGAACTTTAGACGGCAAGCCAGTTCATTTGCATTGGAACAAGGTGTGCTGTTCAAGAAGCGCAACAGAGATGACAGTAAGTAAACAATGTTTCACATTTAGACTCAGAACGGCCCGCGCGCGCGCACACACACACACACACACACACACACACACACACACACACACACACACACACACAACACTACAAAAACAATAATCATAATCGTAAACTCGCGGGTGATTAATGACAGTTTCTGGTTATTAGCCTGTTATATTTGTGTTCGTTATTTTTTAATGTACAGCTTCAAATCAGTATGATTTATAGAGGGTTTTTTTTTTCTTTTGTCCATGTAACTGTTTACAAGTGAATTGACTTTCTGTGTTTCTGCTTAGCTTTTTTGTTTAAAAAATCAGTTTCAAATCACTATAATTTAGAGTTTTTATGTTAAGTAATTATTTACAAGTGAAACCATTTGTTTTTAATAAACAGATTCAAATCCCTAAAACTTAGTGTGTGTGTGTGTGTGTGTGTGTGTGTGTGTGTGTGTGTGTGTGTGTGTGTGTGTGTGTTCAGGTAACCGTTTGAAAGTGAATCCATTTACTCTTCTCGTCTTCTCTACATATCATGGTTATATGTCTCTGTATTTTCCGTCTTTGCACTCATTACTCTTTCTGTATGAAAACGATCACACACACACACACACACACACACACCACACACACACACACACACACACACACCACACACCGCACACACACACACACACATGTAGAGCGAGAGCGAGAGAGAATCTGCAGCTCTATTTGCTATACAGCCAAATATGGAATATATTATCTGTTAGTGTTTTTCAATTGGTCCTTTTTTAATAGCCTCTTTACACAATCGCCTAAATGTGCTTGTTAGTGTTCATAGTACTAGTACTTCAAAGGATGGTAATTTAAGTTTGTGGAGTAAAATCTGTCGTACGCGCTTTTTTACTCCCAGTAATACGCTATTGGCTAGACTTTTCATAGTGTTAGCACTTCAAAAGGAAGGTAAATTCAGTTTGGCGAGTAAAATTTGTCGTACGCGCTTTTTACTCCCAGTAATACGCTATAGGCTAGACTTTAAATAGTACCAGCACTTCAAAAGGGAGGTAGTTTAAGTTTGGGGAGTAAAATTTGTCGTACGCGCTTTTTACTCCCAGTAATACGCTATAGGCTAGACTTTAAATAGGACCAGCACTTCAAAAGGGAGGTAATTTAAGTTTGGGGAGTAAAATTTGTCGTACGCGCTTTTTACTCCCAGTAAAATTCTGCGTGCCAGATTTTGCGTGGAGGGAGTAAATCTGGTGTGGTTAAGGGAGTAAAAATCTCGTACGCGAAATTTACTCCCAGTAAAATTCTGCGTACGCGGTTTTTACTCCGGAGTAAATTTGGCGGTGAGTAAATTTCTCGTATTACACCGGCAACAAAACGGAAGGCGATGACCATTTTCGATCACTCCAGATGCTAATCCGTCATTGGGCCGGCGGTGCTCTGTTGACGACTATTAAGGTCCACAGTGGCTGCCAATGGCAGCTAGGCTAGCGAGGAGACAATCAAGACGAACACAGGGCCAATGGCAGCTAGGCTAGCGAGGAGACAATCAAGAAGAACACAGGCTAGCAGCACTAGTAGCACTAGGCCTGACGTGTTGTAAAAACAAACTTTTTTTAGCGCGAAGTTGCGTCATCTAGTGGATCATGACGTGCTTCTGCTTTCCTTTCGCTACAAAGACGCGGATCTATGACGTATTGTAGGAACGTTGGTGATTCAGTAGATTGCAGCGTAAGACTTCTTTACGGCAGTTAGACCTAGGCCTACATTTCACGAGATCTTCATCAGTCTATCGGACGCCTGTCCCAATTAGAACGTCATCGCATAGTTTGTCACCTGACCCTGCTACTCTCACCCCCCCCCTACCCCCTCCCAGTCCTCTCTCTCCTCTCTCTCTCTCTCTCTTCTTCTCTCTCTCTCTCTCTCTTCTCAAAATACTGTCAGTCGTCAAAACGATGAGTTTTCCGTCAAGCTGATCTTTCCTGCCACAGTTCCTTGCAGGGTGGAGGTATGCCTGCAACTCAGTCCCGTCCTTCGTGTTGTCCATCCTGCACGTTTTTTTGCTCTGTCCCTGGGATGTCCACCCTCCTGTGTCTGTGCCTGGATGTCCACCCTCCTCTGTGTCTGTCCCTGGGATGTCCACCCTCCTCTGTGTCTGTCCCTGGGATGTCCACCCTCCTCTGTGTCTGTGCCTGGGATGTCCACCCTCCTCTGTGTCTGTCCCTGGGATGTCCATTCTCCTCTATGTCTGTCCCTGGGATGTCCACCCTCCTCTGTGTCTGTCTCTGGGATGTCCATCCTCCTGTGTCTGTCCCTGGGATGTCCATCCTCCTCTGTGTCTGTGCCTGGGATGTCCACCCTCCTCTGTGTCTGTCCCTGGGATGTCCATCCTCCTGTGTGTCTGTCTCTGGGATGTCCATCCTCCTGTGTCTGTCCCTGGGATGTCCACCCTCCTCTGTGTCTGTGCCTGGGATGTCCATCCTCCTCTGTGTCTGTCCCTGGGATGTCCACCCTCCTCTGTGTCTGTCCCTGGGATGTCCATCCTCCTGTGTCTGTGCCTGGGATGTCCACCCTCCTCTGTGTCTGTCCCTGGGATGTCCACCCTCCTGTGTGTCTGTCCCTGGGATGTCCACCCTCCTCTGTGTCTGTCCCTGGGATGTCCATCCTCCTGTGTGTCTGTCCCTGGGATGTCCACCCTCCTCTGTGTCTGTGCCTGGGATGTCCACCCTCCTCTGTGTCTGTCCCTAGGATGTCCACCCTCCTGTGTCTGTCTCTGGGATGTCCATCCTCCTGTGTGTCTGTCCCTGGGATGTCCACCCTCCTGTGTGTCTGTCCCTGGGATGTCCACCCTCCTCTGTGTCTGTCCCTGGGATGTCCACCCTCCTGTGTGTCTGTCCCTGGGATGTCCACCCTCCTCTGTGTCTGTCTCTGGGATGTCCACCATCCTTATGTCTGTGCCTGGGATGTCCACCCTCCTGTGTGTCTGTCCCTGGGATGTCCACCCTCTCTGTGTCTGTCCCTGGGATGTCCACCCTCCTGTGTGTCTGTCCCTGGGATGTCAACCCTCCTCTGTGTCTGTCTCTGGGATGTCCACCCTCCTCTGTGTCTGTGCCTGGGATGTCCACCCTCCTGTGTGTCTGTGCCTGGGATGTCCACCCTCCTCTGTGTCTGTGCCTGGGATGTACACCCTCCTCTGTGTCTGTCTCTGGGATGTCCATCCACCTGTGTGTTTGTCTCTGGGATGTCCATCCTCCTGTGTGTCCGTCTCTGGGATGTCCATCCTCCTGTGTCTGTCCCTGGGATGTCCACCCTCCTCTGTGTATGTCCCTGGGATGTCCACCCTCCTCTGTGTATGTCCCTGGGATGTCCATCCTCCTGTGTCTGTGCCTGGTGATGTCCACCTCCTCTGTGTCTGTCCCTGGGATGTCCACCCTCCTGTGTGTCTGTGCCTGGGATGTCCACCCTCCTCTGTGTCTGTCCCTGGGATGTCCACCCTCCTGTGTGTCTGTCCCTGGGATGTCCACCCTCCTCTGTGTATGTCCCTGGGATGTCCATCCTCCTGTGTCTGTGCCTGGGATATCCACCCTCCTGTGTGTCTGTCTCTGGGATGTCCACCCTCCTGTGTGTCTGTCCCTGGGATGTCCACCCTCCTGTGTGTCTGTGCCTGGGATGTCCACCCTCCTCTGTGTCTGTCCCTTGGATGTCCACCCTCCTCTGTGTCTTGCACGGATCGAGGTGGTGGTCAGGGAGTCAACATAAAAAAAGCCTTCCATGATCTTTCAAGACAATCCACCAGTGCACTACAGTGGATTCCATCCTACTGTGGTATCACGAAGAATGAGAAGGCTGATGCTCCGTTCAAGACAGGCTGCAAGGGAGCCGTTCAGCCACCCAGTGGCTGACAGAGAGGTCAAATCCATCATCCACAACCAATACCAAAACCAGTGGATGAGAAGAATGGCTGATGACAGTGGTGTTGATCCAATCCATCAGCTCCAAAGATACCAGCAAACAATCCTCTTCAGACTGAGAACTGGCCACTGCCGACTGCTGAACCATCTCAGCCGAATTAAGATTGCCCACACAGATGAACGTCCGTGTGGCACTGGATATCAGACCCCTGAACACATCCTCCAACACTGTCCAGCCTATGATGTTCGACGGCGTCAAACCCAGGGAATCATGGCGACGTATGTGTCCATTGTTGGTCAGGCTATGACGTGTCGAGACCGGTGTGCCATCGTGTTTTCTGAAAACCTGGTTCTCGTTGCTGCAAAATTTGTCTCTTTTCACTCTGCGAGTTGATGTAGGGGGGATGCCTTTTTGGTTGGATTTGAGGACAGATTCAGTCTTGAACGTGTCCCCTCATTTCTTTCGGAATAACTCCCTCCAAGGTTAACCACGTCTCTCTGCCCTCTTAAACCCCTCGCAAGTTAACACCCGCCCTTCTGTTCGGAATCAACTCCCTCAGCAAGTTAAACCGTCCCTGTTCACGGAATCAATGGGCAAGTAACCCATTGTTGGTCACTCCTGCGTGTCGAAGACCGTGTGCCATCGTT
This sequence comes from Conus ventricosus, assembly GCA_018398815.1. Classification (NCBI taxonomy): domain Eukaryota; kingdom Metazoa; phylum Mollusca; class Gastropoda; order Neogastropoda; family Conidae; genus Conus; species Conus ventricosus. The sequence goes on from CM031604.1 coordinate 96,465,241, forward strand.
GTTTTCTGCACAACTGGTTCTCTGTTTTGCTGCGAATGATTCTCTTCACTCCATCACGTCTTTGATGGATAGGTGGATGCCTTTTTCTGGTTTTGGATGTTGAGGACAATTCGTCATAACGTGTTCAAACCTCATTTCTGTTCGGAATCAACTCCTCAGCATTTTTTAACACACGTCCTCATGAGCGCTCTTGACTCCCTCTGCAAGTTAAACACCCGCCCTCTCTTTCGGAATCAACTCCCTCGTGTAAGTTGAACACCCGTTCCTCTCTGTTCGAATCAACTCTTCAGCAGTTAAACACCCGTCCTATCTGTTCGGAACAACTCCCTCGCAAGTAAACACCCGCCCTTTTCTGTTCGGAAATCAACTCCCCAGCAGTTGACACGCGTCACTCCTCTTGTCGATCAATTTCCCTCAGCAAGTTAGACCCACCCGTCCTCTCTGGTTCGAGATCCAATCCCTCCCCAGCAAGGTTAGACACACCGACTCTCTGCCCTCTGAAAATGAGGACCCTAACAATTTTCTGGGGGGTCTCCTTATTAAGCGATGTATCACCTGCCTGCTGGTGGTACGGAGCTGTGACGTTGGCTGTCCTTTCATTTTTGGTTCAGGGGGGAGAAGCGATGGAGATGCTTGAGGAGGGACCCCAGACGTGAGGTGGTGGTACTGTTGGTGTGCAGTGGATGTTAGGTCACACGCGGTTTTGTGATAGCTAGTGTTGCCAACGTGTTCATATTGTAGTGTGGTGTGATGGTTCGTACTTTTGGTTGGACACACCTTCTGTAGTTTATTTGATCAGTTTATAAGTATTCTTAAGAATAATGAACTGATATGAGCGACAACGGAAAATGACGACACAACGTGACGGCAACGATGATGATGATGACACGACGACGAGACGACGACGATGAGATGACATGGTGATTAGAGAAAATCATAAGTCGACACCTGTCCAGTGACAAACCATGAGGATCCACCCTAGAGAAAGGAGGGGGGGACTACAGAACAGTGGACCCCAATACCTAGGGGAAACCGCGCGGCCCTCAGAACAGAGGGGGGAACACAGAACACTGGACGAGTACCTGAGGACCCACCTAGAGAAAGAGGGGGATCGCTGGACTTCAGACACTGGGACCCAATACCTGAGGACCCAACCCCTAGGGGAACCCAGAGGGGGGGGGTTCAGGTAAACTGGACCCCAATACCTTGAGGACCGACCCAGAGAATCAGGAAGGGGGGGACTACAGTACACTGGACCCAATACCTTGAGGACCCACCCCTAGAGAACAGAGGGGGGGACTACAGTACACTGGACCCAATCCCTTGAGGACCCACCTCTAGAGAACAGGAGGGTGGAGGGGACCTACAGTACACTGGAGCCCAAAACCTCTAGGACCCACCCCTAGAGACAGGAGGGGGGACTACAGTACACGGTACCCAATACCTTGAGGACCCACCCCTAGACAACAGGAGGGGGGGGGGAACTAAAAGTACACTGGCCCCAATACCTTAGGACACCCCGCGAGAGAACAGGGGGGGAGGGGACTCCAGTACACTGGACCCCAATACCTTGAGGAGCCACCACTAGAGGACAGGATTGGGGGGAACTACGTAAACGAGGGGCCCAATACCTTGAGGACACCACCTCCCCTAGGAGAAGGCAGAAGGGCAGGGGTACCTAAGTCCCCTAACTGGACGCAGATTACCTTGAGATCCAACCCTAGAGAACAGGAGGGGGGGGGGGACTACAGTACACTGGAACACCATACCCCCTGATGAGGATCTACCCCTAGAGACAGAGAGTGGGGGACACAACACTGGACCCAATAGGCCATGAGAGACCAAACCTAGGAACAGAGAGGGGGGGGGAACTACATATACACGGGACCCAATACCGTTGAGGAGCCCCGCTAGAGAACAGGAGGGGGGCGGGGGGGGACTACTAGTACATGGACCCAGTACCTTGAGGATCCACCCCTAGAGAACAGGAGGGGGGAACTACAGACACTGGACCAATACACTTGAGGATCCACCTCTAGAGAACAGGAGGGGGGGGGACTACAGAACACTGGACCCAATACCTTGAGGATCCACCCTAGAGAACAGGAGGGGGGGACTACAGTACACTGGACCCAATACCTTGAGGATCCACCCCTAGAGAACAGGAGGGGGGACTAACAGAACACTGACCCAATACCTTGAGGACCCCACCCTAGAGAACAGGGGGGGGACTACAGACACTGGACCCAAATACCTTGAGGACCACCCGTAAGAACAGGAGGGGGGGGGACAAACAGTACACTGGACCCAATACCTTGAGGACCCACCTTAGAGACCAGGGGAGGGGGACTACAGTACACTGGACCCAATACCTTGAGGATCCACCCCTAGAGACCAGGAGGGGGGGACTACAGACACGGGGACCCAATACCTTGAGGATCCACCCCTAGAGAACAGGAGGGGGGGGGGGACTAAAAGTACTCTGACCCAATACCTTGAGGAGCCGACCCCTAGAGAACAGAGGGGGACTACAGTACACCAGGACCCAATACCTTGAGGACCACCCTAAGAAACAGGAGGGGGGGGGGGGACTACGAAACACTGGAGCCCAATACCTTGAGGACCCACCCCTAGAGAACAGGAGGGGGGGGACTACAGTAACACTGGACGCCAATACCTTGAGACACCCCAAGAACCAGGAGGGGGGGACTACAGTACACTGGAGCGCCAAACCTTAGGATCCACCCCTAGAGAACAGGGGGGGGGGGGGGACTACAGAACACTGGACCCAATACCTTGAGGACCCACCCCTAGAGAACAGGAGGGGGACTACAGTCACTGGACCCAATACCTTGAGGACCCACCCCTAGAGAACAGGGGGGGGGGGGACTACAGAAACACTGGACCCAATACCTTGAGGACCCACCCCAGAGAACAGAGGGGGGACATACAGTACACTGGACCCAATACCTTGAGGACCCACCCCAGAGAACAGGAGGGGGGGGGGGTGGACTACAGAAACACTGGACCAATACCTTGAGGACCTACCCAAAACCCAGGAGGGGGGACTACAGAACACTGGACCAAAATACCGTGGAGGACCCACCCCTAGACAACAGGGGGGGGACACATACACGGGGACCCAATACCTTGAGGACCCACCCCTAGAGACGGACGGGGGGACTGAGAACACTGGACCCAATACCTTGAGGACCCACCCCTAGAGAACAGTACGGGGGACTACAGAACACTGGACCCAATACCTTGAGGGACCCACCCTAGAGACAGGAGAGGGACTTCAGTACACTGGACCCAAACCTTGAGGACCCACCCCTAGAGAACAGGAGGGGACTACATACACGGGAAACCCCATACTGAGGACCCACCCCTGGAGAACAGGAGGGGGGGACTTCAGTACACTGGACCAATACCTTGAGACCCACCCTAGAGAAGAGGGAGGGGGAGTGACTGCGAAACACTGGACCCAATGACCTTGAGGATGCCGCCCCAAGAGAACAGGAGGGGGAGGGGGCCACATACACTGGACCCAATACCTTGAGGACCCACCCCTAGAGAACAGGAGGGGACTACAGACACGGACCCAACCTTGAGGACCGCCTCTAGAGAACAGGAGTGGGGGGACTACCATACAGACAACTGGGTGCCAATACCTTGAGAACCCACCCCTAGAGAACAGGAGGGTGGGGGGCACTACAGTACACGGGACCCAATACCTTGAGGACCCACCCCTAGAGAACCAGGAGGGGGACTACAGTACACTGGACCCAATACCTTAGGACCCACCCCTGAGACAGAGGGGGACTACAGAACACTGGGGACCCAATACCTTGAGGACCCACCCCTAGAGAACAGGAGGGGGGAGGCTACAGTACATGGACCCAATACCTTGAGGACCACCCCCTAGAGAACAGGAGGGGGGGGGGGACACAGAACACTGGACCCATACCTTGAGGCACCCACCCCTAGAGACAGAGGGGGGACTACAGAACACTGGACCCAATACCTTGAGACCCACCCCTAGGAGAACAGAGAGGGGGGGATCAGTACACTGGACCCAATACCTTGAGGACCCACCCCTAGAGAACAGGAGGGGGGACTACAGTACACTGGACCCAATACCTTGAGGACCCACCCCTAGAGAACAGGAGGGGGGGACTTCAGTACACTGGACCCAATACCTTGAGGACCCACCCCTAGAGAACAGGAGGGGGGGGGACTACAGTACACTGGACCCAATACCTTGAGGATCCACCCCTAGAGAACAGGAGGGGGAGGGGACTACAGTACACTGGACCCAATACCTTGAGGACCCACCCCTAGAGAACAGGAGGGGGGACTACAGTACCTGGACCCAATACCTTGAGGACCCACCTCTAGAGAACAGGAGGGGGGGACTACAGTACACTGGACCAATACCTTGGGGACCCCACCCCTAGAGAACAGGAGGGGGGGGGGACTACAGAACACTGGACCCAATACCTTGAGGATCCACCCTAGAGAACAGGAGGGGGGGGGGGACTACAGTACACAGGACCCAATACCTTGAGGATCCACGCCCAGAGAACAGAGGGGGGGACTACAGTACACTGGGACCCAATCCTTGAGAACCACCCCTGAGAACAGAGGGGGGGGGGCGGACCTACATAGACTGGACCCAATACCTTGAGGATCCACCCCTAGAGAACAGGAGGGGGGGGGGGGGGACTACAGTACACTGGACCCAATACCTTGAGGACCCACCCTAGGAGAACAGGAGGGGGGGGGGACTACAGTACACTGGACCCAAAACCTTGAGGACCCACCCCTAGAGAATCAGGAGGGGGGATTACAGTAGACGGACCCAATACCTTGAGGACCACCCCTAAGACAACCAGATGGGGGGGGGACTACAGTACAGTGACCCAATACCATGGGACCCACCCCTAGAGAACAGGAGGGGGAGGGGGACACAGACACTGGACCCAATACCTTGATGACCCACCCCTAGAGAACAGGAGGGGGGGGACTACAGTACACTGGACCAATACCTTGAGGATCCACCTCTAGAGAACAGGGGGGGGGGGGGACTACAGTACACGGGACCCAATACCTTGAGGACCCACCCCTAGAGAACAGGAGGGGGGGGGACTACAGTACACTGGACCCAATACCTTGAGGATCCACCCCTAGAGAACAGGAGGGGGGGGGGGGAAACTACAGTACCTGGACCCAATACCTTGAGGATCACCCCTAGAGAACAGGAGGGGGGGACTACAGTACACTGGACCCCAATACCTTGAGGGTCCACCCCTAGAGACCAAGGGGGGACACAGTACACTGGACCCAACCCTTGAGGATCCACGCCGTAGAGAACAGGGGGGGGGACACAGTACACTGACCCAATACCTTGAGGATCCACCCCTAGAGAGGGAGGAGGGGAGGGACTACAGACACTGGACCCAATACCTGAGGATCCACCCCTAAGAACAGACAGGGGGGACTACAGTACACTGGACCCAATACCTTGAGGATACCACTGCCCAAGACCTAGGACCGGGGATACAGTACACGGGACCCAATACTTGAGGATCCACCCCAATAAGAACAGGAGGGGGGATACAGTACACTGGACCCAAGCCCTTGAGGATCCACCCCTAGAGAACAGAGGGGGGGAACTACAGAAACACTGGACCCAATACCTTGAGGATCCACCCTAGAGACCAGGATGGGGGACTACAGACACTGGACCACAATACCTTGAGGATCCACCCTAGAGAACAGAGGGGGGGGGGACACAGACACTGGACCCAATACCTTGAGGACCCACCCCTAGAGAACAGAGGGGGACTACAGTACACTGGACCCAATACCTTGAGACCCACCCCTAAAAACCCAGGAGGGGGGACACAGAACACTGGACCCAATACCTTGAGGACCCACCCCTAGAGAACAGAGGCGGGGACAACAGTACACTGACCCAAAACCTTGAGGACCCACCTCTAGACGAACAGGAGGGGGGGGGACTACGTAACACTGGACCCAAACCTTGAGAACCCACCCCTAGAGAACAGGAGGGGGGGGCCTACAGTACACTGGACCCAAAACTTGAGGACCACCCCTGAGAACAGGAGGGGGGGATTACAGTACACGGTAACCAATACCTTGAGGACCCACCCTAGAGAACAGGAGGGGGGGGACTACAGTACACTGGACCCAGTACCTTGAGGACCACCCCTAGAGAACAGGAGGGGGGGGGGACTTCAGTACACAGGACCCAATACCTTGAGGATCCACCCCTAGAGAACAGGAGGGGGGGGGACTACAGTACACTGGACCCAATACCTTGAGGATCCACCCCTAGAGAACGGGAGGGGGAGGACTACAGTACACTGGACCCAATACCTTGAGGATCCACCCCTAGAGAACAGGAGGGGGGGGGAGACTTCAGTACACTGGACCCAATACCTTGAGGACCCACCCTAGAGAACAGGAGGGGGGGGGGGACTCAGAAACACTGGACCCAATCCCTTGAGGATCCACCCCTAAGAACAGGAGGGGGGGGGAACAGTACACTGGACCCAATACCTTGAGGACCACACCCTAAGAGAACAGGAGGGGGGACTCAGTACACTGGACCCAATACCTTGAGACCCACCCTACAGAACAGGAGGGGGGGGGACTACAGAAACACTGGAACCCAATACCTGAGGACCCACCCCTAGAGAACAGGAGGGGGGGGGGGGAACTACAGAACACTGGACAATACCTTGAGGACCACCCCTAGAGAACGGAGGGGGGACTACAGTAACCTGGACCCCAAACCCATACCTTGTGAGGACCCACCCTCGTAAGTTTAAACAGAGAGGGGGGACTACAGACACTGGACCCATACCTTGAGGACCCACCCTAGAGAACAGAGGGGGGGACTACAAACACTGGACCCAATACCTTGAGGACCCACCCCTAGAGAACAGGAGGGGGGGACACAGTACACAGGACCCAATACCTTGAGGACCCACCCTAGAGAACAGGAGGGGGGACTACAGACACTGGACCCATACCTTGAGGACCCACCCCTAGAGACAGGAGGGGGGGACTTCAGTACACTGGACCCAATACCTTGAGGACCCACCCCTAGAGAACAGGAGGGGGGGACTACAGAACACTGGACCCAATACCTTGAGGTCCACCCCTAGAGAACAGGAGGTGGGGGGGGGAGACTTCAGTACCCAGCCCAATGATACCTTGAGATCCACCCCTAGAGAACAGGAGGGGGGACTACAGTACACATGGACCCAATAACCTTTAGATCCACCCGCTAGAAACAGGAGGGGGGGGGGGACTACAGTCCAACTGGGTCCCAAGAACCTTGAGGATCCACCCCTAGAGAACAGGAGGGGGGGGTGAGACTGTCAGTACACTGGACCCAGTAGCCGGTATGAGGGTGCACACCCCCTAGAGAACAGTAGGGGTGGGGGTGGGACAGCAGTTCACTGGACCCAATCCTTCAAATCTTACCAACTCCTATATGGCAAGAGAAACCGCCAATCTTTAAGCCTGAATGAAGTAAGGGAGGCAGAATTGGAACCGACAAGCCTTTTTCCCGACCCCCCCTTCCCCCCAAGACACACACACACACACACCACACAACACACACACACACACCACACACACACACACACACACACACACCCCACACACTCACACACACTCACCACCAGGGCGGGGGGGGGGGGCCCCCCGGCCCCCCCCCCCCACGCACGCACGCACAACACACACACACACACAACACACACACACACACACACACCCAGCACACACGACACACCCGCACGCACGCACGCACGCACGCATTGCCCGCGACAAACACACACACACACACACCCAGACCACGCCCTCTCTCTCAGAGCGCTCTAATCATTGAGTCTCCCAGAGCAGGATGTTCAGAGAAGGCACGGTGCATAAATGGTCAAATCAAAGCAGTGATCTACCTATCTGGTGAATGCATTTAATACTTCTTTTGAAAAAGGGTGCATTGAACTTTTAGCCAATCACTGCCAGGTATTACGCTATTCATAAAAGGGAAAGATCTTTCAAAAGCAAGCTCTCAACTGGGAGGCCAATTTCTCTTACAACACGACTACAAATACTAAGCCAAGTGCCTTGTACATCGACTTATAACGTCATCCCCCTAATGTTCAAGTGGGACCACGAGGGCTTAGATTAAAGGCCGTAGATTGCATATAACCTCAGACTTTTGAGGATATAATAGAATACTAGATAAAGAATAAACCAGGTAATACTAAGCTTTTTTTTTAAAATTTTTGTTTACAAAAGCCTTTGACAGTATTTCCAAGAAATACATGATAACTGCTTTTAAACGATTCGCTTCGGGGGGGGGGCTCAGTGATCATGGTAGGTGTTTTTATTGGCTAACACCCGAAGTAGAGTTGGATATAATGGCTGGATATCAGAAGATTTTGATGTAAAGTGTGCATCCGACAGTGGTGTCCCTATTTCCCCTTGCCCTTTTCCATAGCCATAGAATACTGACTATTAGACTTCGACATGATAAGGGTATAAAAGTATTCTTTTGATGATTGGTATGTACTGAACATATTAGAAGAATGTGAAAACCCTATCATACGCAGACGACGTGACTTTACATTCTGAAAGGACAAAAACGGATATAGTAACCGCACTATAAAAAATTGGATGCTTTTAAACTATTGTCTGTCTATTTATTAACAGAACAACGTCAACGCCATGTGGCGTGGTCAGTATAAGGACAACTAAACGGAAGATTGTCTGCGATGGCTAAAGCTATTAAAATTTTTAGGTATATAACTTTTTTCAATCTCTGCCCTGCATCAAGAGAATTGAGAAAACTGGAACAGAATGAATAAGCAATAAACGAACTATTTTTTGTTTGGAAAAACGCAAATTAATAATTTGGGGCAAAATCTGTGGCATTAAAAGCTTTTTATTATCACAGTTAATAGATGTAATGAAAGTTATTTTCAATTACCAGAAAAAGTCCTGTCGGAAATGAACACGCTGTTAATTTCGATTTCTGATGGAAAAGAAACACTGCAATCGAAAAGCTTTTTGAATAAGTGAACAGACGGGTAGTTATAACCGACCTTCTCAAGGGGGTTTTTAAATATGACTGATATGAGGGGGTGGTGCAGCCGTCATTCAGTGTGAATGGCTGGTCAGGTTGTCTGAGGCCTTAGCTGATGTAAATGCTGGATTCCAAGGCCCTCCTTTTCAACTTTTGGAAAAAGTTTCGTTTTTCAACCAACTGTTGGATAAAAAAAGTTTAAAGGGTCTGGAGGACATTCCCTCCTACTTTTTGGCGAGAACTACGAAAAACGAGGGCTTTTTTGAATAAACAAAATTACATACCTCAAAAAACATCGCATGGAATGCATTTGAATAATGTCAATATCAATTACCAGGTCAAGTGATATATTTCAAGAAGTGGGCAACAAAAGGGTATAACGCACGATACATGATAGCTACGAACGACTTACTCGTTAACATTTAGAGAGTCGAGAAATCTTAGGCCTTCGCTGAACTTTACAGCAGGTATATGGTGGTTACATGGCGTATCATCATTTCTAAGGACCAATCCAGGATATGTTTTTTGATAGAACATAAGGAAGAAGATGTATGTTTCAATGACATCTCCCGTGAACACAAAGAGTTTCGCATTCATTTAACTCAAGATCTATACTGTACCCCCTCTTGTGAAAATTTTGGCCCAATAATTCGGAATTCACTTAGAGAAAATATGGATTTGAGGTAGCCAAAAAGCAACTTCAAAAGCAGACTGAGAGAGTTACATTGAAGATCCTACAATAATATGTTATCCGACAAACATACTGCTGTTTAAAATGGGGCTAGCTACGGATAATAAATGTACCTTTTGCAAGGTGAAGTGGATTTTGGTGACACTTCTTCTTTGACTGTTATAAAATCAAAACCTGTTTGTCATGTGGTAAAAATACAATTTTGGCAGAAGTTTAATGTTCACTTGGTGGTACCAGAACTGGTAGCCACTTGGGAATTACTGAAAAGAGTGGCTATACGCAAAAAATGATTAGATATATCAAATCACCTTAGTCTTAGTGCTAAGATGTGCGTTGGGAAGATTTCGATATGGTACATCCTTTTTCACATTCATTTCCTGGTATGAAAAAGAGCTGGATTTGAGAAAACTTGGAAGTCCAATGTTGAAATATGTCAACGTATAGTGACTAACAAATGTTCAAGTGGAAAACTCTTGCCTACAAAACGGAAAGAAATGATAAAAAAAAAAAAAAAAAAAAGGGGAAAAAATGGAAGGAGGAGGACCCCGACTGTGGGGGCAGAGGAGGGAATTACTGGAGCGCATGCAATGTTTACACATTGCTTGTTTGATTGTTTAAATTGGTTTTATGTGCCCTTTGCCGACTCCGTGTTATTCTCCTGCCCCCTACTTGAATAGAAGACAGTAAGATAAGGAAAAAGTGGTGTAGAAAATAAGCGAGGGGGAACAACAGATATGAGATAGGGCGATGAGAAGAAGGGTGGGAGATGAGGGTGAAAAGAGGATCTAGAGAGAAGAGTGATCGAGAGGGTATGGGACGAGGGGGGAGATGGGGGGGGGGGGGGCGGTGGAGAGGGAGAAAAATTTAACAAAAAAACGAACCAAGAAAATTACCGATCCTAGCAAGGAATTGAGAAAGAGGGAAAGGAGGGAGAACGGAGAGAGTGAGAGAGGAGAGTAAGGTGGTGTGAGGGGGAGGGGGAGTTGAGCGAAAGAGAGAAGGTAGGTGAGTGATTGAGAGAGGTGGTGAGGGAGGGGCTGGGAGCGAGAGACAGGGGGAGGGACAAGATGGAACAGAGATAGAGAGAGAGAGAGAGGAGAGAGAGAAGAGAGAGAGAGAGAGAGAGAGAGAGAGAGAGAGAGTAGAAAGTGAGGTGAGTGGAGGGGGAGTGTGGAAGCGAAAGAGAGAGCGAGGTAGGTGAGATAAGGAGAGAGAGAGGAGGGCGCGAGAGACAGGGGAGGGGGAGGTGGAAGGAGAGGGGGGGGGAGAGAGAGGGTGAGAGGCGGAAGGGAGGGGGAGAGGGAAAGGATGAGGAGAAGAAAAAAAATGTGAAATAGAAATCAAAATAAGTGATCACTGTGGAATTGCCAACGCGCTCTGGTTGTAGCCCCATAAAGAAAGAAAAAAAAAAAACAAAGCAGTGATCGAACCAAAAGCATGCATCCTTTAACCTTGTTCAAGGCCTGAATTAAGCGGCCCAATGGACATTTACTTTAACGTCTGTTATTTTCCCCATCTTGGTGTTAGTTGCTTATTTAGTGTTTCTTTTAAAGTTTTGGATTCAGTTATGTGGAATTTTTTTAAAAACTTATTCATTTTATCTAGGCCTAATTGCATTATACATACCTACGTACGCCCAAAATCAACACCAACCGTTCGCATGCATACACCCAAAAAACACCACATGCACACACACATAACACTTAAATACTGTCTAAGATCACTGTTAGTGGATAGACGTTAAATTAAAGAACGAACACACACACACACACACACACACACACTCAAAACCTCAAAATTCTCCTTTTGACGCTACAAGTTCACCATCCATGATCACCGGTCTTTTCCCCCCTTCGCCAAGTCTGTCCCACGCACGCTGTACTTCAGCTTGTCTGTTCTGCATGAAAAAAGCAAGGAAAGAAAAGCGCACTAGCGTTTCTGCCATCCTGTGGTGGCACACATAGGAGACAGTGTGTCATTGTTCGGGTTGACAGCGCCACCCCCCACCACCCCATCCTTTCTCCACACCACGCCACTGCACGCACTGCTGTTTGGGAGTTTGTGTGAGGTCGGGCACGCCCAATGCGCTCGTCAACCGAAGCGGTATACTAGCCAGTTCTGCCCGTTGATTTCAGGTAAGTTATTTAAGCTAATCGATCACTTGCTGTTGTACTTTGGTGTCTAAAAATCGACTAGTTTGGGACAGAGCTGTTCTGCTTTGTCGAGAATTTTTCACATTCGAGTCGGGTTTGTTGTGAAAGTTGGATGAAATCACATCATCGGAATTGTGGGTGGTTGTTGTTGCTTGTTTGTTCGCTTGTTTGTTTGTTCGTGAGTTTGTTTGTTTGTTCGTTAGTTTGTTTGTTTGTTAGTTTGTTTGATTTAGCTTGTCAAAAAATAGGTAGACAAGACGGAAGTTACGACATGCCCGTTTCATTTCCTGAGGGGAAAAAATGACTGAATTTTTCTCCCGTTTTGGTTAGAGAGCTGATCAGGTGACTTGCGTGGAGGGTGGTGGTGGTGGGGTTTATTGGTTTGTTTGTTTGTTGTTGTTGTTGTACCCTGGCTAAAAGACTCCTGGGATCATCCGAACAGCTGAAGTACTTGAACACTATGGTACAAATACATCAGTGGGGATGGGGAACATGACGTGTGTGACCGTTTTTGATTACCCGCCGCGTGGGCAGCCACACTTCGACTTCGGGAGATTTTGGAGACTGATAATGTTATGCTAGGAGCTTGTCACGACTGAAGACAATCCCGCATAACTATGCAGAGCAACAACATTTTGATGTAGCCTTGGTGTTCTAGCCTATGTCAACTGGCCTGACACAGCCTTAAGCCAAGGCGGTTTGTTTTCAAGTAGGAAGCCTAGACTCTTGACGCACCCTTCCCCGCCCTCTGGCCAACCATGATCCTGAGTTATCCCGGTTTATCCTGAGTTATCCTGGTTTATCCTGAGTTATCCTGGTTTAACAAACAAAGTGAGATGAAATAACGAGATTTCAACTGTTGTCGGCATTCTTCATCTTCATCTTCTTCTGTTTTTGTTTTTGATTTGGTCAATTCCCCCCTGAGGGCTCCCTCGTTGGGACTAGGGTGGGTTTTTGTTTGATTTTTCAGTGGACCCCCCCATTGGGAAGGCCTGGGGGCATGGTGACCCTGTTTTTGGAAAAGCTTTGAGATTGTGGCCCGTTTTCGATTTCCGATACGGGAGTGGGGGGACTTGCTTCCCCCTTTTTTTTCACTGGACCTTTGGGGGTCAATTGCTGTGGTTGGGTGTAGTTTTTTCCGACGAGAGAGTAAAAAACAAAAACAAAAAAACCCCCCCAAAAAAAAAATCAACAACAAAAAAACAACCAACAACAAACAACAAAAACAAAAAAAACAACGAGGTCCTTCTTTCAGCGTGAAGACGTTAAGACCATACAGCAACCAGGGAGCTGTCCCCCCGACAAAATTCTGGACAAAAAACCCCACTTTCACAGACAAGTTAAAACATAATATATAAATATATAATATAATATATTATATATATATAAATACAACAAACTAATAAATTCCAAGGATAAGTACCGCCACCGTTCCAGCAACTTACAGAGCAGCTTGGTGTTGCAATGACTGCAAAAATTTTAAATTTTTAAACAAAGCTTGCTCTTATGTCTTAGATTGAAGAAATAGGGGGAGATAAGCATTCATATCTGCAGTGGAAGATGATTCTGGCCTAACTAACAGTATGTGCTTGAGTGGGTGAATGGGGAAAATTAAAATAAATGCTTCTCAAAATGAGCCTTCAGCAAGCTTATATTCCCAAGGGGGAACATCCCCAATAGGGAGGGAAACTCACTAACATATAACCCGGGTCAGATACCGATATTTCGAAACCTTGGTGGTTTCTCCTCATTGACCGCTGGAAAGTGGAAAATTGACTCCTCTGCCTTTTCAGTTTTAAGAAAAGCAATCCCAAAAAAGGGTTTGGGCGTGCAATACCGTAGTAGGTTTGTTGAGTTTTCAAAAAACCAACCAAAGGTGCCATCTAAGAACAAGAGAAAATCATAAAAGAGCAAAACAATCTACTTTTTCCCTTGTGAAAATAAAAAAGATACCTCTAAGACACAATGCGAGGGCAAGTTCTTGGAATGAATCCGCAAGGGACTAAAATAAAACAAACTAAAAAAATTCCAAGGATAAGTACCGCACCGTCCAGCAATTTACAGAGCGCTTGGTGTTGCAATGACTGCAAGAAAAAAAACAAAGCTTGCCTTATGTCTTAGATTGAAGAAATAGGGGGAGATAAGCATTCATATCTGCATGGTAGATGATTCTGCCTAACTAAACAGTATGTGCTTGAGTGGGTGAAGGGGGAAAAAAAATAAATGCTTCTCAAAAAGAGCCTTCAGCAAGCTTATAATCTCCAAGGGGAGACATCCCCATGGGGAGGGAAACTCACTAACATATAACTCCTGGTCAGATACCGATATTTCGAAACAGGGTGGTTTCTCCTCAGTGACCGCGGAAAGTGGTAAATTTGACTCCTCTGCCTTTCATTTTTAAGAAGAATGCAATCCAGAAAAGGTTGGCGTGCAATACCGTAGTAATGTTTGTTGAGTTTTTCAAAAAACCATCTAAGAAGCAGAAAAATCATAAAAGAGCAAAACAATCACATTTTCTTGTGAAAATTAGAAAATATAAAAAGATATCCTCTAAGACACAAGTGCTGAGGGCAAGTTCTTGAATGAATCCGCAAGGGACTAAAATACAACAAACTAATAAATTCCAAGGATAAGTACCGCACCGTTCCAGCAACTTACAGAGCAGCTTGGTGTTGCAATGACTGCAAGAAATATAAAAAACAAAGCTTGCTCTTATGTCTTAGATTGAAGAAATAGGGGGAGATAAGCATTCATATCTGCAGTGGTAGATGATTCTGCCTAACTAACAGTATGTGCTTGAGTGGGTGAATGGGGAAAATAAAATACAATGCTTCTCAAAATGAGCACAGCAAGCTTATAATTCTCCAAGGGGGAGACATCCTCCAAAGGGAGGGAAACTCACTAACATATAACTCCTGTCAGATACCGATATTTCGAAAACTTGGTGGTTCTCCTCATGACCCAAGTTTCGAAATATCGGTATCTGACCAGGAGTTATATGTTAGTGAGTTTCCCTCCCATTGGAGGATGTCTCCCCCTTGGAGAATATAAGCTTGCTGAAGGCTCATTTTGAGAAGCATTTATTATATTTTCCCCATTCACCCACTCAAGCACATACTGTTAGTTAGGCAGAATCATCTACCACTGCAATATGAATGCTTATCTCCCCCTATTCTTCAATCTAAGACATAAGAGCAGCTTTGTTTATAATTCAGTATTTCTTGCAGTCATTGCAACACCAAGCTGCTCTGTAAGTTGCTGGAACGGTGCGGTACTTATCCTTGGAATTTATTATTTGTTGTATTTTAGTCCCTTGCGGATTCATCCAAGACTTGCCCTCGCACTTGTGCTTAGAGGATATCTTTTTATATTTTTTAATTTTCACAGAAAATGTAGATTGTTTTGCTCTTTATGATTTTCTCTTGCTTAGATGCACCTTGTTGGTTTTTTTGAAAACTCAACAAACATACTACGGTATTGCACGCCAACCTTTTCTGGGATTGCATCTTCTTAAAACTGAAAGGCAAGGAGTCAAATTACCACTTTCCGCGGTCAACTGAGGAGAAACCACCAAGTTTCGAAATATCGGTATCTGACCAGAGTTTATTGTTAGTGAGTTTCCCTCCCTATTGGAGATGTCTCCCCCTTGGAGAATATAAGCTTGCGAAGGCTCATTTGAGAAGCATTTATTTTATTTTCCCCATTCACCCACTCAAGCACATACTGTTAGTTTAGGCAGAATCATCTACCACTGCAGATTGAATGCTTATCTCCCCTATTTCTTCAATCTAAGACATAAGAGCAAGCTTGTTTATAATCAATATTTCTTGCAGTCATTGCAAACACCAAGCTGCCTGTAAGTTGCTGGAACGGTGCGGTACTTATCCTTGGAATTTATTAGTTTGTTGTGATTTAGTCCCTTGCGGATTCATTCCAAGAACTTGCCCTCAGCACTTGTGTCTTAGAGGATATCTTTTTATATTTCTAATTTCACAAGAAAATGTAGATTGTTTTGCTCTTTTATGATTTTCTCTTGCTTCTTAGATGGCACCTTGGTTGGTTTTTTGAAAACTCAACAAACATACTACGGTATTGCACGCCAACCTTTTTCTGGGATTGCATTCTTCTTAAAACTGAAAAGGCAGAGGAGTCAAATTACCACTTTCCGCGGTCACTGAGGATAAACCACCAGTTTCGAAATATCGGATCTGACCAGAGTTAT
Source organism: Conus ventricosus (assembly GCA_018398815.1). Classification (NCBI taxonomy): domain Eukaryota; kingdom Metazoa; phylum Mollusca; class Gastropoda; order Neogastropoda; family Conidae; genus Conus; species Conus ventricosus. The sequence goes on from CM031604.1 coordinate 96,481,431, forward strand.
ATGTTAGTGAGTTTCCTCCCTATTGGAGGATGTCTCCCCTTGGAGAATATAAGCTTGCTGAAGGCTCATTTTGAGAAGCATTTATTTTATTTCCCCATTCACCCACTCAAGCACATACTGTTAGTTAGGCAGAATCATCTACCACTGCAGATATGAATGCTTATCTCCCCCTATTTCTTCAATCTAAGACATAAGAGCAAGCTTTGTTTATAATTCAATATTCTTGCAGTCATTGCAACCCCAAGCTGCTCTGTAAGTTGCGGGAAGGGTGCGGTACTTATTTTGGGAATTATTATTTTTGTTGTATTTTAGGTCCCTTGCGGTTTCTTTCCCAAGAACTGCCCTCAGCACTTGTGCTTGGGAATATTTTTTATTTTCTAATTTTCACAAGAAAATTAGATTGTTTCTCTTTTGATTTTCTCTTGCTTCTTAGATGGCATTTTTTGGGTTGGTTTTTTAAAAACCAACAAACTACACGTTTGCACCCCAACCTTTTCTGGGATTGCATTTTTTTTCAAAAACTGAAAAGGCGGGGAGTCAAATTACCACTTTCCCCGCGGTCACTAGGAGAAACCACCAATTTTTCAAAATAGGGTATCTGACCAGGAGTTAATTTAGTGAGTTTCCCCTCCCTATTGGAGGAGCCC
>CM031604.1:96499577-96509577 GCA_018398815.1 Conus ventricosus
GTGTGTGTGTGTGTGTGAATCTCCCACAATCAGTGGAGATTGCATCTCTTGGGAGATCCAAGTAAAGGTTGTTCTGTACAATTCTTAGCCACTGACAATGCTTAGGTTATTGAACAGCAAGCTGATCACTCAGACTGTTCCTAATCTTTTGATCTCCCTTGCATCCTTGAATGGATCCTCAAACATAGGCTCAAAGATTGTCCCCTTCATTTTATACTGTTTGCATAATGCTTTTAGTTTTTCAGCAGCTTTTTTTCCTCTCCACACTTTCGTTTTGTTCCATTTACTACCCCTTCGCTGGTTGCTTTGGGGGTGCTGTTGGATTCTTTTTTGAACCCTTGGTGGTGAGAACACCACAGAATTATGGATTGTGGTGGGTCTCTGTTTGACACCAAGAGCACAGACACAATCAGCCGTGTCTCCCTGATGAGTCCGACTCAGCGGATGAAAGGCCTAAGCACAGTCAATACAAAATAGATCTGCCTTAGAAAGAGATTGCGATGGTTCCCTCAGGCAGCTAGTGAAGGTTTCTCATATTTTTAATACATCCCCCCCCCCCCCCCCCCCCATTTTCTTCATCTTCCATTTTTTTTTTCTCTTTCTAACAGTTTAAATCTTTGCTAAGTCATTACTATAATGACGGAAGAATAGGTTAGCCTCCACTTGTTTTCCCCAGCTATTTAATTGTTCAGTAGTAGGTGTGTGTTTGAAAAAAGTGTGTTTGTATATGTGTCTGTCTGTCTGTGCGTGCGTGTGTGGTGCGTGAGCATGATTTAAGCAATAAATGATCACATTGTGGCTTTGCCGTTAATTTGTGCCGCGTTGGTAACTACGATTTAATTCTCTCTTTTTCTGTTTTTAGTTTGATTTATCTACCGCTTCCATTGCTTGCTAATTGTGATGCCAGTCTCCATAGAAGATACTTAGTTACAAACGTTGTTTTGGCACCATACCTTCTCAGAACATTGGCATAGCACCATCTACCTCCCGTTCCCTCTACCTCCACCTCATATTTTGTACCTGCAGTGTGGTTTCTCCCCAGAGGTGTTGCCAAGCAACGGGTGAAAATGAGGTCATGATAATGGGCAGTCACCTGCAAGTTGACGGCCTTCCACAACTTGCCTGGCCCGCCATCTATGGCTGTATTCATGGATATCCATCCATGAAAGGGAGACAACACACCCCTGCCTCTGATCTCTACTTTCTGTCTGCGGTTAAACCGCTTTGTCTTCGATGCAAAACCAGACAAACGTTTTCTATAAGGGCTGGAGCTCAGGAGGAAAAGATTATTGTAACTGATCTGTTACTCAGTCCTCCCCCCCCCCCCCACACTCTACCCCCACATCCCCCCTCATCCTTCCAAGGAACCAGCGGACAACCAGCGACATTCCTCTAGCGTCATTGATTCAGAGCTCTCCTTCCTTCTCTGTCTAGTTACTTCCCTTCCTCGGCAACTGCTTCGGTGTCTGCTCTTCTCCGGCTGTTGATAAGTTGTCCCCCTTTGCCCTTTTCCGTGCAGGCCACACGTCACAATTCGCATTTAACTCGATAATCACTATTATGATCCATTTAAGCGTTTTTAGACATAGCTCAAGTTTGGAACAGCATTTGATTTCAATAATAATAATTTAATTCATTTAAGAAAAAGTGAAGCCTGTCCCTCGTGAGGCTCCAAGCGCTTTTCAGTATAAAAGCCGAACGTTTAAGAATGAAGAGAAGAAAGGAAACATAAGATTAAGGCATGTAAACTATAACATCATAGACCAACATACTGAATTTTAAACTGATTATTGGTTAAAAAAACAACAACTCCCCATCAAATATGTGCCTTGTTTATGGAGTGGAAGGGGGGGGGGATTTCCACCGATGACGTCAGTCACAATCTTCAAATACATGATCTTCCCCTTGGCTGACGTCACATTCGGACCTTCTCACTCACCCGTGACCCTATCTTTGCACCAGATGGTTCCTCCCTAACAGTCCCATTTCTGACCCTATCTTTGCACCAGATGGTTCCTCCCAAATAGTCCCATTTCTGACCCTATCTTGCACCAGATGGTTCCTCCCAAACAGTCCCATTCTTTCATTTTGATCCATCTTCTTGGAACCACCTGGCACGCACCTTGATGGCCATGTGAAAGAACAGAAGGTAAATCAACTTGCAGACCCAATGAAACCTCTCAAAACAATCTGGTTGTGCCACTCTACGAATACTCCACTCCTTCAGCGAGGCCCCGGCGCAGTAATTGTTGGTGTGCAGCCTGCAGGTTGCAGATCAGAGCCTCACCATCAGTGCTGGATACTGGAGTTTACGGAGAGTGTGCGTCCTGTCCTCCCCCCCCCCCCCCCCCACCCCCACCCCCCTCCTTCCTTCTCAGCATCTGTCTGGTGACGCGGGCTCTAGTCCTCGCCCTTTGCCTTTCAGTTTCAGTTTCATCAAGGTGTCACTGCGTGCGGACTTAGTCTGTCATACGCTACACCCCACCCGCTAAGTTTCGAGACCACGCTGCGCATGATTTAAAGCTGATGGATAAATGAATTAATGAGTAAGATGAGAGGATTTAGGAAGAGGGTCTCGTGGCTACGACTTCGCACATGTCTGACCTGTGCATTTGTACAACGCGCTGGTCAGACCTTGGGTATCTACCTAACATTGGCTGTGCTATTATTATCGATGTACTGTGTGTGTGGTGCATGTACACGTGTGTACATACATGTGTGTGCATGTGCGTGTGAGTGTGTACACACACACACACACACACACACACACACACACACACACACACACACACACACACACACACACACACACACAAACGCGCACGCGCGCGCGCGCATATGTACACACACGCACACACGCACTCATATATACACACACCCACGCGCGTACATGCGCTCACTCCTACGCACACACACATGCACATGCATGCATGCGCGCATATACACCCATACCGTGCGCACATACACTCACACACATGAACGCGCATGGGGACACACATACGCACATGCGTTTACACCCACCTACAAGGACACACTCATATACACATACATATGCAGATACGTGCGTATGCTCACACAAACCCACAAATCACACACGCACAAGCACATGCACTTCTGCACATGCACACACACACACACACACACACACACCACCACACGCACGCACGCACGCACGCACGCACGCACGCCGCACGCACGCACGCACCACACACACACCACACACACACACACACACACACGCACACACTCGAGCATACGCATATACGCATACATGCACATCATGCACACACACACACACACACACACACACACACACACACACACACACACACACACACACACACACGGGCCCGTGCCCACACACCCAAACACAAACATTTTAAAACTCACTACACAAAAATTACAAATGGAAAACAAATGGAAAAAACCACGGGTTAGGGGGGAACCCCCGGGGTCTACCGCGCGTTGGGGCTAACGCGTAGGTAAAAACATCTGCGAGACCTTACCCCCGAAAACCATCTTTTTTAAATTTCTCCCATCTTGGGTCGCAAAATTCAAAAAATCCATTTTTTTTAAACATCATGCCAGTGGGCTCAAAGGGAAAGGGGAATGGGGGTTTAATCAAGTATGGACCCTAGTCGGGCAACGCAGTTGCCCGGCCCCCTTTGATGAAACAAAATTCTGGAACTAAAAACCTTCCTGATTCGCGAAAAAAAGAATGGTGGGTGGGTGGGGTGGAAGGAGAGAAAGAGAAAGAGAGAGAGAGAGAGAGAGAGAGAGAGAGAAGAGAGAGTGGGGAAAGGGGGAGGGGGGGGGGGGGGGTTCCCCTTCAAAAAGGAAGAGGGGGACGGAAAAACCTTTACTGAACTTTTTTTTTCCTGGTCGTCAGGGGAAGACCCTTTTTTAAACAAGCGAGAGAGAGAGGAGGGGAGAGAAAAGGGAGGGAGGGGGGAAAAGGGGGGGGAAAGAGAGCAAAAACAAAATGACAAACTGTTAAACATAAATCGATAAAATAAACAAAATTTGGGGGGGGGAGGGGGGGTGGGGGGGGGGGGGGGGGTAGGGGTGGGGAAATTGGGGGTTTGGGGGGGAAAAAAGAGCGAAAAAAAATTTTAATTTTTTTTAAATTAAAAAAAAAAAGAAAATGAAAAAAGGAGGTCGTGTGGCCTTTGGGCCCATGGCCCCCTTTGGGGGGGGGCCCACATATAAAAAAAAGGGGAGGGGGGGGGGGGGAGGGGGCGGTTTAGGAAAACCCAGGGTGACCCATCTGTTGCCCCCTACCCCTGAAATTTTTTTCCCCCCTTTCCCGTGTGGTAGAAAAGGGGGAGGTGTTTTCTTCCAAAAACGGAAACCCAAAGGAAACCCGGGTTTAAAATTTTTTCCCTCCCCCCCCTTTTTCCCCCCCCCCCCCCCCCTTTTCCCCCCCCCTTTTTAACCCCTTTTCCCCCCCCCTTTTTCCCCCCCCCCCCCCTTTTTTTCCCCCCCCTTTTTCCCCTTTTTTTCCCCCTTTCCCCCCCCTACCCTTTTTCCCTCCCCCCCCCCCCCCCCTCTCCCCCCCCCCCTTTTTTTTCTTTTTCCCTTTTTCCCCCTTCCCCCCCCATTTATCCCCCTTTTTTTCCCCGAACCCCTTTCCCCTTTTTTTCCCCCCCTTTTTTTTTTTTACCCCCCCCCAAAAACCCAAATTTTTTTCCCCTTCCCCTTTCCCTTTTTTTTAAAAAGTTTTTTTTTTTTTTTTTTTAATTTTGGATTTTTTTTTTCCCCCCCCCCCCCCCCCCCCCCCCCAAAAAAATTTTTTTTTGTTTTTTTTTTCAAAAAGGTTTTTTTTTTTTTTAATTTTTTTTTTCTTTGGGTTTTTTTTTTTTTTAAGAGAAGGGAGGAGAAGAAGGAGGGAAAGGAAGCGAGAAAGAAAAAGGGGAAAAAAGAGGAGAGAAAGAGGAAAAAAAATTTGGGTTTTTTTTTAAAAATGAAATTTTAAATTTTTTGGGGGGTTTTTTTCCTTTTTTGGTTTAATGCCGTTAATTTAAGTACCTTAAGGGGTTTTAAATTTTTAAAAAATTAAAGGGTTTTTTCTGTGGCATGTAGGGATCTTTCTACAAGGCAAAAAGGGGCCTTTTTTTACTATAATGCCGAGGTTACGTTGTGCAATTTAAAAAATCCCGTTAAATTTTTTTCTAAAACTTTTTTCTCCCCCCACAGCCAATAATACAGCCCCAAATTCGAAAAAAGGGGGGGGAAGAAACTGCCCCATACTGTAAAAAAAATCCCCTTGTTTTCCCCCTTTGGGGAAAAGTTTTCCTGCGAAAGGCAACACCAAATAACTTGTGTAAAAATGAATCAAGGGTGAAATTTCCCCAAAAATTTTTTAACTCAATTGTTCGATTTTATTAAAGTTCTTCAAAAATTGGGTAAAAATAGGGACCAAAGAAACGAATTTTAAAAGCTGTTATATTTCGAACAAGAGGGAAAAAGAACTGGGTGACAAATGTAAATTTTTATCTGTTTCAGTATGCTTTTGGGGTATGTATGGTTGAGCCCAAAGGGGTTTGGGGGGGGGACATAAAAATTTTTTTTTAGTTTGTTTAAGCATGACTTATTGATTGTGGGGTTGGGAAAACTGGGAAGATCATGTGGGGGAACATGAGCGTTCTTCAATGAATAGAAAAGTTTTGTGGGTTATGACATCACGTACTTCCCAAAAAACTTACCCAAATATATAAAGGAAAGCACTTATAACCCTATAATTCCCTTGTTTTGGGGGGTGTACAGGCCCTTCGTTCATTACTTAGATACAAGGGAATTTCCCAAAACCTAATGAACCCGTTTTTGTCCATTCTGTAAGAAAATCGAAGAAAACGAAGTTTAAATTTTTTTTTAAGTTGCCAAATTTTTTTGATAAAATTTAAAAAAAAGTTTTATTGCCCAGAAAATTACAGAATGCAAGGTTTCTTTAATTTCAATCTTTGTTTTTTCCTCACCTTTAAAAAAAAAAACTGAAAAACGTCCCCTATTTACTTGTAAAAAAGCTTTTAAAAGCAAGAAAAGATTGCAATTTTCAAAATTGGGTTTGTAATTAAAAAGTGTAGTTAAAGAAAGTATAGTTGGTCTTCATGTTTTCTTTCCCTTTCCGCCTAAATTTAAAAATTTTTGTTGCTCTTCTGTGTACACAAAACCCCCCCTTTTTTAAGGGGGCTTTTGGCCTAAAATGGAATAAAATGGTTTATTACCATTGTCATTCTCTCTCTCTCTCCTCTCTCTCTCTCTCCCTCCCTCTTCCTTTTCTCCTTTTCTCTCCTCCCTCTCTTCCCCCCTCTCTCTTTTCCTCTCCTCTCTCTTTTGTGTGTGTCCCCTCTCCTCACAAAACACCCCAACCCCCTCTCTCTTCCCCTTCCACCCCCTTTTCTCTCAGTTTTCTACTCTCCCTCCACCTCTCTCATCCTCTTTTCCCTCCTTCTCTCACCCCTCCCCCTTTTTCCCCTCTCTCATGCTGCCCCCCCCCCTCTTTCCCCCCCCTTTCCCCCCCTTTTCCCTCCCCCTGCCCCCAAACCCTTTAACTTGCCCACCTCAAAACTCTCTCCCCCCCCCCTCCCTCTCCCCCTCCCCCCCCCCCCTCTCACCCCCCTCTCCCCCCCTCTTCCCCCTCCCCCCCCTTCATTCCCCCTCCCCCCTCTCTCTCCCCCCTCCCCCCCCCCTTTTAACCCCCCCCCACCCCCCCCCTCTTCCCCCCCCCCCCCCCCTCTCTCACCCCCCTCCCCCCGGGGAATTTTTCTCTGTTTTTTTGTGGTCCCCTGTCCCAGTATAGTTTAGTGGTTTATTAAAAATCTTTTCAAAACGCCAGAAAAATTAACTCTCCCCTTGAAAAAAAAAAAACAAACCCTTTACCCCAGGTTTTACTAGTACTCTCAAAACCCCCCCTCTTAAAAATGCATATTTAATAAGTGAAATTCTCCTAGGGTACCCCCAAAAAAGTTTTATCTTTTTAAAAAATTTTTAACTTGTACGCGAAAAAAAACCCGGGAATTTCAGCAACAAATGAACCATATAAGAAAAAATTGACATTATCAAAGTTATTCACCTCAATCCCCCTTTCCCCGATAGAGCGAAAAGGGCCAACACTGAAACATTTCAAACCCAAAAAAAATGAAGCCACAGAAATATTTTCCCCCGCAACACAATTAAAAAACCCGAGAGTATTTAGTTTCAAGAAAACATCCCCTTTAAATTTAAAGAAAAAATCTAACAATGAACCCTTTGGGGAAAATGGTAAAGAAACCAATTTCTTTTACAAACAAATTTTGTTTTTTGTATAAACTTTCCATAATTTGGGAAAATTCACAAGAGGGCAAATCAAAGGGAAAAAATTTTTAAAAAAAAATTTTTAAACGTTTCTTTTTGCTTTCCTTTTTTTTGCAAGACTGTCTGCGTTTTATTCAAAATTTATACCACAGTGGGGATGGGACCCAACAAAAAAACAATTCTTAAAAACTTTTGGGGAAAGAAACAGGCAAATTAAAAAATTTTTTTTCAAAAAAGCAAAACCCTTTTCCCAGCTTTGGGAGTCCCCCCAAACCCCCGGGGATTGTAAAACAATTTGGAATCAACAAAAAAGTAAAATTTTTTTAAAAAAAAAGCAATTGTGTCTCATACATGTACGTCAGATCCTTCAGTATTGCATACAATCTGCGGTATAAATTGAAAACCCCTTCCCTAAATTATATGATTCCTGACATTTAAAGTTGGTATTACAACGCCAGAACCACTGTCAGAGGATTCCATTTTCGACCCTTCTGTAAATACTTTTAAATGATTTGGATAGCTGTTTTCTAAATGTTCACAAACTTCCGTTGTTAAAAATATTGACATTATCACTTTTCTTTAAAATAGTGTATTTGTAATCAAAAGAAGCATTTAGGTGCTCCCAAGGAGGCATTGGAGTACCGCAGGAACTCTTGTATAGCAGTAATATCAATCTTCCAATGTGACATAAAGTCAGATGTGTAGTTTCTAATTGGTTGGATATATATATTTTATAACTCTGAGGAAATCTTTACGGGAATCCATCAGTATTTCTCAGTAACTAAATTTTCGACAGAAAGACTTCTGACAATATATTTGGATACACCCAATATTCGCTTCTCATTTAGTGGTAATATATTTGTTTCTTTATAACATCTATAAGTGTTTGTGTGTACTAGGACTCCCAGAGCTAATTTCATGGCCTTACTATCCAAGCTTTGCAATTCTCGTTAAAAGAGAATTAGGTGCAGAGAAATACATTTCCTGCCCATATTTCATTTTTAATCAGACTAAAGAGATGTATAGATGTAAAAAAGGGGATGACAGTCCTGACCCCATGGTTGACAGCATATAATATTAAGAACGTTTAATCTTTTTCTTGTTTTATCAATCAAATGTTCAATATAAAGTTTTCCAGTTCAGCTAGGAGTTAAAAATGCCCCAGGAATATAACTTTTGTCTATATTCTAGAATCTGATCATCTAGCAAAAGTGAGGGCAGCATCTTTGAGTTCTCACCATTGCCTCTGTCTCTGTCTCTGACTCTGTCTCTCTGTCTCTCTTCACACCTGTACTGTCTCTCATGCTGTACATTCCACACTCTCTGTCCAGCTATACAATGTTGTGGTTAGTGGTCTTGACGCGTTGAATGGGAACAAACCTTGACTCCTCTGTCCTCCTCTCCCCCTTCCTTCTTCACCCCACCGCCTTCCTCCTACCCCTCTCTTCTCTCCATTCTCCGATGAACCGCTTTTTTTTCTAAGTGCGCTCTATTTTCGTAAAAGTTTTGATGCGCGCGCGCGCACGCATGCACGCGCGCACGCACGCACGCACCCACACACGCACGCACGCACGCAATCACGCACGCACACACACCACACCCCCCAGTCCCTCCCGCCCCTTTCCCTACACCCAGTAACATTCTCTGTCACGGTAGACCTCTGAATAAAAGTTATCACCTCCCAAACCAAACCTTGTTCTCCCCTTTTCATATCTCCCCTCCCCCCCTCCCCCCCCATCCCTTTCCACCCTCATCTCCCGGATGAAATGATCCGTTTATGTGTGGCAGATATTTGTGTCTGCGTCCGTCACTTTATCAAGAGTGGAGACACAAGTTTTCGATTTGCTTCTTGTATTTACCTCCGCCTCCCCCCCCCCCCCCCCCCCTTCTTTTTTTCTCCCAATTTTTTTTCTTTCCGTCTTCCTAATCTTTTTTTTTCTTCCTTTCATTCCAGGTGTGTCCAGTGTAGCGGTGGGTGACGACATTCCAGGTGTGTCCAGTGTAGCGGTGGGTGACGACGATTAAGCGACAACATGTCTGGTGAGTATGGATGACAGGTGGGACGTGAAGTGTTTGAGTTGTTCGGGTGAGCTGTTAAGTTACACTTCTGAAGGCTGTTCCTTGGGAAGTAGAGGACTTTACCATCTTCTTGTTTTTGGTGAAAGAGGCAACAATAAGGGCAGACGAGAGATTTTTTTTAAAAAGACCTGTAGTTATGAAAGTCAGCATTTGTCGTGTATGGGTCGGTTTTCTAGTAAGCAGGGTTTTTTAAGACCTGTAGTTATGAAAGTCAGCATTTGTCGTGTTTGGGTCGTTTTCTAGGGAGCAGGGAGCTTTACATTTGCGGCTCAATGCCGTATTTACGAGAGAGAGAGAGAGAGAGAGAGAGAGAGAGAGAGAGAGAGAGAGAGAGACTCCAGGCTGTAAACACTTACCGCAGAGCACTACAACTGTGCGTGGTGTCGCTAGAACAGAAGTCAACCGAAACGCGCGTCCATAAAGAAGAAGTAGACCAGTTCCGGAGGTGATATGTTCAAAACGTTTAACATCACAACTCCTGGCATCGCGAGTTATTCAGGATCTATTTAGAACTGATAAATACGCCTTTTTACCTATCAAAGTCTCTGCAAATTGGGGGTGGAGGGGTAGGGGGGAGGCGTAACCCTATAAACAGACATGTAAAATTAAAATGTCATTGCATGAATTT
>CM031604.1:96514577-96522077 GCA_018398815.1 Conus ventricosus
TCTTCTGTCCGGGGTGATCAGCAATTTGTTTAATTAACTGAACGATTCTTCTGTCCGGGGTGATCAGCAATTTGTTTAATTAACTGAACGACTCTTCTCTCCGGGGTGATAAGCAATTTGTTTAATTAACTGAACGACTCTTCTGTCCGGGGTGATCAGCAATTTGTTTAATTAACTGAACGATTCTTCTGTCCGGGGTGATCAGCAATTTGTTTAATTAACTGAACTATTCTTCTGTCCGGGGTGATCAGCAATTTGTTTAATTAACTGAACGATTCTTCTGTCCGGGGTGATCAGCAATTTGTTTAATTAACTGAACGATTCTTCTGTCCGGGGTGATCAGCAATGTGTTTAATTAACTGAACGATTATTCTGTCTGGGGTGATCAGCAATGTGTTTAATTAACTGAACGATTATTCTGTCCGGGGTGATCAGCAATTTGTTTAATTAACTGAACGATTATTCTGTCCGGGGTGATCAGCAATTTGTTTAATTAACTGAACGACTCTTCTGTCCGGGGTGATCAGCAATTTGTTTAATTAACTGAACGATTATTCTGTCCGGGGTGATCAGCAATGTGTTTAATTAACTGAACGATTATTCTGTCCGGGGTGATCAGCAATGTGTTTAATTAACTGAACGACTCTTCTATCCGGGGTGATCAGCAATTTGTTTAATTAACTGAACGACTCTTCTGTCCGGGGTGATCAGCAATGTGTTTAATTAATTGAACGACTCTTCTATCGGGGTGATCAGCAATTTGTTTAATTAACTGAACGATTCTTCTATCCGGGGTGATCAGCAATTTGTTTAATTAACTGAACGATTCTTCTGTCCGGGGTGATCAGCAATGTGTTTAATTAACTGAACGATTCTTCTGTCCAGGGTGATCAGCAATGTGTTTAATTAACTGAACGATTCTTCTGTCTGGGGTGATCAGTAATTTGTTTAATTAATTGAACTATTCTTCTGTCCGGGGTGATCAGCAATTTGTTTAATTAACTGAACGATTCTTCTGTCCGGGGTGATCAGCAATGTGTTTAATTAACTGAACGACTCTTCTGTCCGGGGTGATCAGCAATGTGTTTAATTAACTGAACGACTCTTCTGTCCGGGGTGATCAGCAATGTGTTTAATTAACTGAACGATTCTTCTGTCCAGGGTGATCAGCAGTGTGTTTAATTAACTGAACGATTCTTCTGTCCGGGGTGATCAGCAATGTGTTTAATTAACTGAACGATTCTTCTGTCCGGGGTGATCAGCAATGTGTTTAGTTGACTGAACGATTATTCTGTCCGGGGTGATCAGCAATGTGTTTAATTAACTGAACGATTATTCTGTCCGGGGTGATCAGCAATGTGTTTAATTAACTGGACGACTCTTCTGTCCGGGGTGATCAGCAATGTGTTTAATTAACTGAACGACTCTTCTGTCCGGGGTGATCAGCAATGTGTTTAATTAACTGAACGACTCTTCTGTCTGGGGTGATCAGCAATTTGTTTAATTAACTGAACGATTATTCTGTCCGGGGTGATCAGCAATGTGTTTAATTAACTGAACGATTCTTCTGTCCGGGTGATCAGCAATTTGTTTAATTAACTGAACGATTATTCTGTCCGGGGTGATCAGCAATTTGTTTAATTAACTGAACGACTCTTCTGTCCGGGGTGATCAGCAATTTGTTTAATTAACTGAACGATTATTCTGTCCGGGGTGATCAGCAATGTGTTTAATTAACTGAACGATTATTCTGTCCGGGGTGATCAGCAATGTGTTTAATTAACTGAACGACTCTTCTATCCGGGGTGATCAGCAATTTGTTTAATTAACTGAACGACTCTTCTGTCCGGGGTGATCAGCAATGTGTTTAATTAACTGAATGACTCTTCTATCCGGGGTGATCAGCAATTTGTTTAATTAACTGAACGATTCTTCTATCCGGGGTGATCAGCAATTTGTTTAATTAACTGAACGATTCTTCTGTCCGGGGTGATCAGCAATGTGTTTAATTAACTGAACGATTCTTCTGTCCGGGGTGATCAGCAATTTGTTTAATTAACTGAACGATTCTTCTGTCCGGGGTGATCAGCAATGTGTTTAATTAACTGAACGATTCTTCTGTCCGGGGTGATCAGCAATGTGTTTAATTAACTGAACGATTCTTCTGTCCGGGGTGATCAGCAATGTGTTTAATTAACTGAACGATTCTTCTGTCCGGGGTGATCAGCAATGTGTTTAATTAACTGAACGATTCTTCTGTCCGGGGTGATCAGCAATTTGTTTAATTAACTGAACGATTGTTCTGTCCGGGGTGATCAGCAATGTGTTTAATTAACTGAACGATTCTTCTGTCCGGGGTGATCAGCAATGTGTTTAATTAACTGAACGATTCTTCTGTCCGGGGTAATCAGCAATTCAAAGTGGAGACGTGGCCTACGACTAGGTACGGGCAATTCTACACAGGAGACTCGTACATCATTCTGAACGTGAGTTGGTGGTTCAAAGCTTGTGTTCAGCAGATTGACATCTTCAGAAAATGCTTGGCACATTATCCACAGAATAACGTGGCAGTAATCTCTTGGATTTAAACTAAGGTCTGAAAATGCCACTCTGAGCGTAAACTGAAATCCACAAGCAACTGGTGAGAACACACGTGGAGCATTGTGATACAGTGCCCACAATGCAAACAGAATGATTTTTTCATTAACAAACTGAATTATTATAATTCTTCTTATTATTATCATTATTATCACGATCGTTAATATAATTATCATTGTTGTTGTTGTTACTGTTGTCATTATTATCATTATTGTTATGATTTGTTGTTATCATCATCATTAGTATTATCATCATCATCATTGTTATTATTATCATTATTGTAGTTGTTGTTATCATTATTAAGAATAATCATATAGCACCTGTCCTCGGCTAGAGACCAAGCTGTAAGCGCTTTCCAATCCACACTCTCTTTCACAAAACGGGCTGCCTACCTGGGTAGTGCCGACTGAAGAGCTGCCAGCTGGCGCTCCATTCAGTCGTTTCCCGTGGCATCCAGTCAATATTGTTCACTGAATTTCCTTACTTCCTTCATTCTTTTTATTCTTCACGCAGATCGCATGCTATGTGTAGGTTAACGTGCAATCCATACCAACGACAAATTATATATATATATATATATATTATATATATATTATATTATATATATATATATATATATATATATATGTGTGTGTGTGTGTGTGTGTGTGTGTGTGTGTGTGTGTGTAATACAAAGAGTACGTGAGATCAGTAAACAAAGTCTTTACGCTGTTCCACCAGCGTTTCATTTGTTGTTTTTGCTGTTGGTATTGCTGATGGTGTCTGTTGGTATTGCTGATGGTGTCTGTTGGTATTGCTGATGGTGTCTGTTGGTATTGCTGATGGTGTCTGTTGGTATTGCTGATGGTGTCTGTTGGTATTGCTGATGGTGTCTGTTGGTATTGCTGATGGTGTCTGTTGGTATTGCTGATGGTGTCTGTTGGTATTGCTGATGGTGTCTGTTGGTTGTTTTGCTGTTGGTATTGCTGATGGTGTCTGTTTGTTGTTTCTGCTGTTGGTATTGCTGATGGTGTCTGTTTGTTGTTTCTGCTGTTGGTATTGCTCATGGTGTCTGTTTGTTGTTTCTGCTGTTGGTATTGCTGATGGTGTCTGTTTGTTGTTTTTGCTGTTGGTATTGCTGATGGTGTCTGTTGGTATTGCTGATGGTGTCTGTTTGTTGTTTTTGCTGTTGGTATTGCTGATGGTGTCTGTTTGTTGATTTGCGGGTTGTCGTTAGGTTTTGGGTTGTGTTTTGGGTTGGTTTGGTTTTGGGTTTGGTTGTTTTCCTGTCCAGTTTCTTCCTCATTTGGCGTGTCGTGTGAGTAACAATGAGTGCTGTGACCTCCACAGACCTACAAGGATAAGGAGGGCGACAAGCTCCTGTACGACGTCCACTTCTGGATCGGCAAACACAGCACGCAGGTCAGTGCCCTCTGAACACACACACAGACAGTCAGTGCCCTCTGAACACACACACAGACAGTCAGTGCCCTCTGAACACACACACACACGGACAGTCAGTGCCCTCTGAACACACACACACACAGACAGACAGTCAGTGTCCTCTGAACACACAACAGACAGACAGTCAGTGCCTCTGAACACACACACAGACAGACAGTCAGTGCCTCTGAAACACACCCACACAGACAGCCAGTGCCCTCTGAACACACACAGACACAGACAGACAGTCAGTGTCCTCTGAACACACACACAGACGGTCAGTGTTCTTTGAACACACACACAGACAGTCAGTGCCCTCTGAACACACACACACAGACAGTCAGTGCCCTCTGAACACACACACACACAGACAGTCAGTGTTCTTTGAACACACACACACACAGACGGTTAGTGTTCTTTGAAACACACACACACACCGGCGGTCAGTGTTCTTTGAACACACACACAGACAGTCAGTGCCCTCTGAACACACACACACAGACAGTCAGTGCCCTCTGAACACACACACAGACAGACAGTCAGTGCCCTCTGAACACACACCCACACAGACAGCCAGTGCCCTCTGAACACACACAGACACAGACAGACAGTCAGTGTCCTCTGAACACACACACAGACGGTCAGTGTTCTTTGAACACACACACAGACAGTCAGTGCCCTCTGAACACACACACACAGACAGTCAGTGCCCTCTGAACACACACACACAGACAGTCAGTGTTCTTTGAACACACACACACACAGACGGTTAGTGTTCTTTGAACACACACACACACACCGGCGGTCAGTGTTCTTTGAACACACACACAGACAGTCAGTGCCCTCTGAACACACACACACAGACAGTCAGTGCCCTCTGAACACACACACACACAGACAGTCAGTGTTCTTTGAACAGACACACAGACAGTCAGTGTTCTTTGAACAGACACACAGACAGTCAGTGTTCTTTGAACTCACACACAGACAGTCAGTGTTCTTTGAACTCACACACAGACAGTCAGTGTTCTTTGAACACACACACAGACAGTCAGTGTACTTTGAACAGACACACAGACAGTCAGTGTTCTTTGAACTCACACACAGACAGTCAGTGTTCTTTGAACAGACACACAGACAGTCAGTGTTCTTTGAACTCACACACAGACAGTCAGTGTTCTTTGAACACACACACAGACAGTCAGTGTTCTTTGAACACACACACACAGACAGTCAGTCTTCTTTGAACACACACACAGACAGTCAGTGTTCTTTGAACATACACACACAGACGGTCAGTGTTCTTTGAACAGACGCACAGACAGTCAGTGTTCTTTGAACAGACACACAGACAGTCAGTGTTCTTTGAACACGCACACAGTCGGTCAGTGTTTTTGAACACACACACAGTCAGTGTTCTTTGAACACGCACACAGACGGTCAGTGTTTTTGAACAGACACACAGACAGTCAGTGTTCTTTGAACACACACACAGACAGTCAGTGTTCTTTGAACACACACACACAGACAGTCGGTGTTCTTTGAACACACACACAGACAGTCGGTGTTCTTTGAACACACACACAGACGGTCAGTGTTCTTTGAACAGACACACAGACAGTCAGTGTTCCTTGAACAGACACACAGACAGTGTGTTCTTTGAACACACACACACAGTCAGTGTTCTTTGAACACGCACACAGACGGTCAGTGTTGTTTGAACAGACACACAGACAGTCAGTGTTTCTTTGAACACACACACAGACAGTCAGTGTTCTTTTGAACACACACACACAGACAGTCGGTGTTCTTTGAACACACACACAGACAGTCAGTGTTCTTTGAACACACACACAGACAGTGTTCTTTGAACACACACACACAGACAGTCAGTGTTCTCTGAACACACACACACACACACACACACACCACACACACACACACACACACACACAAGAGACAGTCAGTGTTCTTTGAACACACCACAGACGGTCAGTGTTCTTTGAACACACACACACAGACAGTCAGTGTTCTTTGAACAGACACACAGACGGTCAGTGTTCTTTGAACAGACACACAGACAGTCAGTGTTCTTTGAACACACACGCACACACACAGACAGTCAGTGTTCTTTGAACAGACACACAGACGGTCAGTGTTCTTTGAACAGACACACAGACAGTCAGTGTTCTTTGAACAGACACACAGACCGCGCAGTCAGTGCTCTCTGAACAGACACACAGACAGTCAGTGCTCTCTGAACAGACACAGACAGTCAGTGCTCTCTGAACAGACACACAGACAGTCAGTGCTCTCTGAACACACACACACAGAGAAGTCAGTGCTCTCTGAACAGACACACAGACAGTCAGTGCTCTCTGAACAGACACACAGACCGCAGTCAGTGCTCTCTGAACAGACACACAGACAGTCAGTTCTCTCTGAACAGACACACAGACAGTCAGTTCTCTCTGAACAGACACACAGACAGTCAGTGCTCTCTGAACAGACACAGACAGTCAGTGCTCTCTGAACAGACACACAGACAGTCAGTGCTCTCTGAACACACACAACCGACAGTCAGTGCTCTCTGAACAGACACACAGAGAAGTCAGTGCTCTCTGAACAGACACACACACAGTCAGTGCTCTCTGAACAGACACACAGACAGTCAGTGCTCTCTAAACAGACACACAGACAGTCAGTGCTCTCTGAACAGACACACAGACAGTCAGTGCTTTCTGAACAGACACACAGACAGTCAGTGCTCTCTGAACAGACACACACACAGTCGGTGCTCTCTGAACAGACACACAGAGAAGTCAGTGCTCTCTGAACAGACAAACAGTCAGTGCTCTCTGAACAGACACACACACAGTCAGTGCTCTCTGAACAGACACACATAGAAGTCAGTGCTCTCTGAACAGACACACACACAGTCAGTGCTCTCTGAACAGACACACAGACAGTCAGTGCTCTCTGAAACAGACACACAGACAGTCAGTGCTCTCTGAACAGACACACAGACAGTCAGTGCTCTCTGAACAGACACACACACAGTCAGTGCTCTCTGAACAGACACACAGACAGTCAATTCTCTCTGAACAGACACACAGACAGTCAGTTCTCTCTGAACAGACACACAGACAGTCAGTTCTCTCTGAACAGACACACAGACAGTCAGTGCTCTCTGAACAGACACACAGAGAGTCAGTGCTCTCTGAACACACACACAGTCAGTGCTCTCTGAACAGACACACACACACAGTCGGTGCTCTCTAAACAGATACACAGACAGTCAGTGCTCTCTGAACAGACACACAGACAGTCAGTGCTCTCTGAACAGACGCACACACAGTCGGTGCTCTCTGAACAGACACACAGACAGTCAGTGCTCTCTGAACAGACACACAGAGAAGTCAGTGCTCTCTGAACAGACACACAGACAGTCAGTTCTCTCTGAACAGACACACAGAGAAG
>CM031604.1:96527077-96537077 GCA_018398815.1 Conus ventricosus
GTGTGTGTGTGTGTGTGTGTGTGTGTGTGTGTGCACGTAATAATGATGACGATGACGAAGATGAAGATGACAAAAAACGAGGATAAACATGATGTCATTAATGACAATGATGGTGATCGTGATGAAGACGATAACGACGATGAAGATGAGAAAAACGAGGATACACATTATTGTCATTGATGATAATGATGATGTTGATGACAATGACGATCATAATAATCATGATATTGGTGATGGTGTAGATACAACGAAGGCGGAGCCCCCACTGGCTTCAAACACGTGGAAAAGAAGAAGGACCCTCCCCGCCTGTACAGAGTGACCGGCCAAGGCTCCAAGATCAAGGCCTTCCAGGTAGGAGCAGGCTCTGTCTGACCTGGCTGGAGTCATCAGGTCAAGGCCGTCCAGGTAGGAGCAGGCTCTGTCTGACCTGGCCAGTCATCAGGTCAAGGCCGTCCAGGTAGGAGCAGGCTCTGTCTGACCTGGCTGGAGTCATCAGGTCAAGGTCTTCCAGGTAGGAGCAGGCTCTGTCTGACCTGGCCAGTCATCAGGTCAAGGTCTTTCAGGTAGGGGCAAGCTCTGTCTGACCTGGCCAGTCATCTGGTCAAGGTCTTTCAGGTAGGGGCAAGCTCTGTCTGACCTGGCCAGTCATCAGGTCAAGGTCTTCCAGGTAGACGCAGGCTCTGTCTGACCTGGCCGGTGTCATCTGCCTGGCTTTACTGGCTGTTCACTGGACTATTTTTTTTTTGCTGTCCCATCCCCCCACGCCCTCCTCCAGTGGCAGAGCAGCCACGTCGCTCATTCTGACACCCTGTCCACAGACGCAGCCCGGCCCGGCCCGCCGCAGACCCAGCACCGGCAATCCACAGGGAGCAATCAATGTCAAATCATCAAGAGGCAACCCACCGGAGGAGACACTGCACTGCTGCCGAGTCACTTGGGTGGTGTTCAGTGGCGCCTGTTCTGATCTAACATACGCAGGACACCACCTACTAAGCCCCCTACTGACGACAATAATTGCTTAGTCGCAGAGCCGGCGTGAGTGAGCTCTCCCTCCGGAGGGCGTCACCACGTCCGTCCAACGACAGCCCCCATGGACTCGCCGATACCGGTGACCCCGACGGAATCAAACCAAAGCCACAGACGTGGAGAGGACATCGAAACAAAGGTCACCATGAGAGCAGGGCATGAAGGGCCGCAGAATTTGAGACTTTTTAATGCCGATCGATGAGAATGAGGATGATGAAGATGATGCTACGGATTTCCATTCCGGTCTGAGACTGCATGACAGGGCTGTACTCTACGCTTCCTTTCATAATATATCCCGACGTCAACCAGGCCCGAGAGATACAGGCACCTGCAGTGTTGGTCAGAAAATTTGAGCAACACTCTCAGAGACGCATCCATTAAGTGGATTAAACTCGACTGTGTGGTCCCAGTCTTCCCAACTGAGCCTGTAGCAAACTTAACTCTGGGTAGGAGACGGTCGGGGCAGAAAAATCCCACATGACTCTGATGGGAATGAAACCCACAACCTCCCAGCCAGGAGTCCGTGACGCTAACCACTTCGCCACAGCGGCTTGTAATTCCCTGGACTTGGTTCCAACCCCCCTCCACCCTTCCACCATTCCCATGACCCTTTTCTCCCAATGCCCTCTGTCCCCCATCTCTGTCCTTCCCTTTTTGTACTCCCAGTTCTTATAGAACAGGGAGTACTTTACAATGGGAACGAAGAAATGCTGTCTGTCTGTCTGTCTGTCTGTCCGTCCGTGGTCAGAATGTGTTCCACTCGCTCCAGACAAAACTACTGGGCCGATCTTTCTGAAAATTTGTAGGCATGTTCATTACTAACGGCTATAACGGCTCATAAGGGTTTTTTTTTTTTATGGAATATCTAAAAAAATATTGGCCGATCTTTCGAAAACTTGTAGGTATTTTCTTAGGGGTCAGGGATGAGCCCCGCTGTTTTATTTTCACCGTTTACCCGTTACTAACGGCCCATGGGGTTTTTTTTTTATGGGAATCTCAAAAGACGGCCTATCTTCTAAAAAATTGGGTATCTCATTAGGGGTCAAGATGAGGGCCCTGTTTCCCAGAATACCCTTTTTAAAAAGGTTTACACCCCCCCAAAGGGGTTTTTTTCCCTCTTTATGGAATATTCACGCGATTCAAGATAAATGGGAGTACGTTTATATGTTTGCATCTTGTTTTTCCTGTACCCCTTTCCCCCTCTCCCTCCTTCTCTCCACCTTTCCTTTCCCCTCACCTCGCAGATAGTCTTTGTCTTTTTTTCTGTCTGTCTTTCTGCCCCATTTTTCTTGCTGACGTTCTATATCTGTCGGTTTACTCCCCTCTTGTCTCGTCTCTCACTCTCTCTATACTGTCCTCTGTCTCTCTCTGTCTGCCTGCCTTTTTGTCTGTCTGTCTGTTGTCTCATTCTGTCTCTGTCTTTTTCAATTCCCCTGTCGTCTGTTGATATCGTCTGTTGTCTTCTGTCTCTCTACCTAATTCTGAAAAAATCTTAAAAAATGACTCTAACAAAACGTGGGGCTGTGTGTTCATTTTGCAAAAGAGAGAGAGAGACGACAGAGCAAGGAGGATTTTTGGGAAAAGGGTTTTATTTGATAAAGTCGTCACCTATACAAAAAAGGGAGCGGGAGAGGGGGGCCCGTGCGATGATAAAACAACACGAATAGAATGGAAAAAAATTTGGGCTATCTCAAAACAGTCATGTGAATGGAAACCAAATCACGGGAGGAGTCCAACACAAAGTCGAATTATGCCCGGGCTGTACCTGTATAAAAAAAAGGAGTTTCTGCCAGGATCGTTAACAGTATCTGTATGAAAAAGGGTTTCTCCCAGGTCGTTAACAGTATCTGTATGAAAACAGGAGTGTTCCCCCCGGTCGTTTAACAGTATCGATGAAAACAGTGTTTCTCCCGGGATCGTCAACGTATCTAATGAAACTGAGTTTCGCGAATCGTCAACAGTCCGCGGTATCCTGAGAAGGACTTATTTTCATCAGCATTTCCCGGCCTGCCGCTCCTTTCCGGAAAGCAGGAAGAAGACTTAATCTTCTCACCTTTCTTCAAACATGCCGAATTTTTCCAGGCAATGTTTGGTGGCTGTGTGTTTTGCTGGGGGGGGGGGGGGGGGGCTTTCTGGTACCCTCGGGATTGTCTGTCTCCCAGAATCTGTCCAGCAGGTTTCCATGTTTTCCCTTTTAAAACCCCCCTCCCTTGCACACCTCCTCACACATTCCTTTTGCGGGTGGGTTTTGAACTTGCGTTCGCCATGAAAGGCTGCGTTACCTGCGTTAATGTGTGACGTTTGTCGAGTCTTTTTCGGCCACTGTCACAGCAAATGGCACCAAGAACATACTATGGGAGGGGGAAAAGGGGGTTTCCTATGAATCATGTCCACAAAAAACAGCTTCTTTGCTTTGGGCGTTGTCGGCAGCAAAACCCAAACCGGCGGGGGTGGGCAAAAAAAAAAGGAAGGGGGTTGGGGGTTTTGAAGGTTCTTTTTCCCTTTTTATTTTGTCAGTCGTTATGTTGCTCTTCTTCTGTCTGGGTTCAGTTAGAGGCTTTCCGACGGTACACAGTGCAGTGATTTTGAAGGAGTAGGGTACACGTCAGTGTTTTGAACTGGAGTACGGTTCACATGCTGATTTTGAACTGGAGTCGGTACACGGCGTGTTTTGAAGGGAGACGGTACACAGGCAGTGATTTTGAAGGGTCTTTTCCGTGCAGTGATTTTGAACTGGGTAGGGTACACAGTGCGGTGATTTGGAACGGGAGTAGGGAAACCAGTGCGTGATTTTGAATGGAGTACGGAAACCCAGTGCAGTGATTTAAAACTGGAGTAGGGTACACAGTGCAGTGTTTTAAATTGGGTCAGTAAAAAGGGCAGTGTTTTTTAACGGGAGTACGGACACAGTGTACACGGCAGTTTTTTTAAAACTGGGTAGGGACACGGCGTGATTTTAACGGGAAGGTACACAGTGCAGTGATTTTGAACGGGAGTACGTACACGTGCAGTGATTTTGAACGGAGTAGGGTACACGGGTTACACATGCAGTGATTTTGAACGGAGCTGTCAAGTGCAGTGTTTTTGAACTGGGTACGGTACACATGCAGTGTTTTTAACGGGGAGTACGTACACGTGAGTGTTTTAAATTGGGTAGGGACACAGTGTACACAGTGCTGTTTGAACTGGAGTAGGGTACACAGGCAGTGTTTTGAATGGAGTACTGTACCAGGCGTGATTTTAAAAGGATTTGGTACACAGTGCGTGATTTTGAACGGGAGTACGGTACCAGTGCGTGTTTTTAAACGGGGTACGGTACCAGTGCAGTGTTTTTGAATGGAGTACGGTACACAGTGCAGTGATTTTGAACGGGAGTAGGTACACGTGCAGTGATTTTGAACTGGAGCACTGTATACAGGCAGTGATTTTGAACTGGAGTAGGGTAACAGTGCAGTGATTTAAACTGGATACTGTACACGTGCAGTGATTTTGAATGGAGACGCACAGTCGTGATTTTAAACTGGAGTCTGTAAAATGCAGTGATTTTAAAAGGAGCACGGTACACAGGCAGTGTTTTTTGAATGGAGTAGGGTAACGTGCAGTGATTTTGATGGATTCAGGGGTTTGGGCCCGGGTCAACCATCGCTTTTGATTGCCTCACCTTTTTAATATGTAAGAGGAGAGTGCCTTTTCACAAAGTGCTGCGGGGGGGGGGGGGGGGGGGGGGGGGGGGGGGGGCAAATAAAAGCCGGGCAAATAAAAAATAAAATCGTTTAAAGGTTAGGGGGGCCCAAAACCCATCTAAAGTCAGAACTCTTATACCGCTGCTTAAAAACCAATTTAAAGGCAGCCCTTTTTTTCCCTGCTTTAAACCCCATCTTAAAGGGCAGAATTTTTCTACCGCCTGCTCTGGGCCTTTGTCCAGGGAAAACCGACCTCAGGGAGGCACGGCTGCTCCCACTACTAATTGTTCAAATGTTATTGTTTGGTCATTTGGGGGAGACTGCATCCTTATGGATCCAATAAAAAAGGCTGCCCTTTGCGCAGTGAAGCTGCTAAAAATTTTGGGTTAAAAACTTTTTCAGTTGACCTCGACTCCCCGGATGGACAAACCCCACTGATTTTCGATTGGTTCTACTAGGGGGGTCCCCCCCCCGGGCTAGTAGAGTGCCAGGGCCCCGTGCCTCAAAAGGGCCCACCCCATGCGATGGTGGCACCCCGTCCCCGGGGAGAGGAGCCAGGATCGGGAAGCGGAGGGAAAAATGTACCCTTTGGAAAAAATCGCCCCGGGGGAACCCCTAGACCACTCAACTTTTCATGGAATGAGGGGGTCTACCACAAAAAGATCCCATTATGAGAGAATGTACACGAAAAAATTGATGTGGGCCCGTATCCAAAAAAACCTAAAACCCAATCACAAATTTAGAGTCAGAGGTTACCAAACCTTCAAGATGGCAGGAAAGGAAGACCCAAAGGAGGAGTGCAGATACTCGCAAAAACAAAATTCCAGCCTCAGAAATTTTCAGTGGACACAAACAGGAAAGGAAATCCACGGAATCAAGTTACGGGGGACAAGATCATCACCATCTTCAAAAGGTACTGCCCACAAGGAAAAGGTTCTACAGAAAAAAGGCATACCCCTCAGGAATGCCCCAGCAAAGGGGACTTTAACAGCCATCAACCTGTTGGGGGAACAGTGAGAAGACAAAAAGGGGGACAAATGGGGATGGGAGATAGAGAGCAACCTGCTTTTTTGCTGAATGACCCGAAGACCCCCCAACCTTTTTCCGCCGGGCTCACCCGACCCCCCCAATCTTGCCTTTTCCCTGCGACCCTTTCCCAAAAAACCACGATGGGGACAAACCAGTTGCAGGGAGCGACCCCAAGCCCCTCTATTGGCCAGCAATTTTCAGTAACATCAAAAAACATGCCAAATTTCCCTTTCCCCGAGGAAATTTCAAAAAGGGGGATTGGGAGATGTTTGGGGCCCCCTGACGAGATTGTAAAACCATCAAAGTGGCGATTTAAACATCAAAAGAGCCACCAAAAAATTCAACCAAACCCTCCTGAAAACGCTCGAGGCAAATTTCCCGGGCGCCGAAAGAACTACAGGCCCTTTGGACAGAAGAACTGCAGGGCTTGAAGATGAAAGTGACAAGGGTAGAGGGAGGTGGAAAAAAAACCCATCACAAAAAACAAAAATCATCTCAAAATTTCATGCCAAATACAGAAAGGCCCCCACATCCAAAGTGCAAGAAAAAGCTGGATGGAGAAAACAGAAAAGCTGGGAATTGACAGAGAGGCAAAAACTTTGGGAAAATGCCCCAAACCGAAAATGAAGAGACAAGGTCAGTGCCCCTTTCCCCTTTAAAAAATCAGGGGTTGTACAGGGAGAGAGGAGCGAACTGCTTCAAGACAGCTATGGCAGACCCGCAACATTCTGTGACAGAGGACAGAAAACAAAAAGTCCTGATTAAATTTAAGAAATCAGGATGACCCAAAACCCCAACCGATTTCATGGACGGGCCTTTCAAATGAAAAATTGAGAAGGCAGAATCTTTACAGAACAAAAAAAACCCCGGTCTACAAAGTCACAACGAGAGTCAAACACCCCGCACCAAAGCAAAGACCCAAACCCTTTTCGCTTCTTCAACAAAAGCTGGAAAAACGGGGGGATTTCACAAAGCTGGCGAGAAACGATTGTTTCCCCTACTAAAACAAAAACGATTAGGGGGGACAGTATCCCCCATCCCTCATCACTCTCAACCCACATTATACAATTTCCCTATTTTTCACCCCTTTAAAACAACCTCACACTCCAACCATTCCCCCAACTCATCCATTAATCATACCCCCTATTCAAAATCAATCTTTCCACAAACATCCCCCCCTTTTAACTAAAACACCAAATCTAAATCCCCCAAAAACCCAAATTTTACCTTTTCCAATGGATCTCGCAGTACCTGAAAAATAGGAAGGCCCGAATCCATGTCAACGGGCATACGTCGGAAAAAGAACGAGAGAAGGACCCCCCAAGGGTTTTCCCCCAGCCCTACCCCATTCCTTGTCTTTTTCAACGAACGTCCCAGATGTGCCCCGCAAAGTCCCAAGAGCCTCTAGCGAGATTTGTCCTATGGGGCTCGGAAGGACCTCACAACTGCCAAAATACAGGCACGAGGCGTGAATGTTTTGAAAGCTGGGCGAAACAGTGGCTGTAACAATTTGCCAAGAAGACCCTTTCACTGTTTTGCCCCCCAAAAAACAGAAGCCAACCCGAGCATAATGGACAAACTCTGCTTCGAAAAAACCCAGACCCGGGGTCACCTTTGGGCAAAAAGCCTGACTTTGGGAAAAAGCAAGCGAGAAAAAAGAATTAAGGCAAAAGTACCCTTTCCCCCATGAAGAAGCTCGGAACAACATGGGGGGCGACAACACGACCCCCAGGGACTGACACTGGTAGAGTCAAGCCGTGCTGGAGAATTGCTGATGCAGGGGGGGACTACAGCCAAATCCCAATTTTGAACGGATCACAGATTTTAGAACAAATGCCCGTATCCCAGGGCCATGAAACTTCCCAATCCAGGAGCTTTAAACCATCCAGAGTCCCCCCCTTGAGGACGCAGAGACGCCAAATCCTGACCCAGGGTGCCAAGTTCAAGAGGCCCGAAGGCCCCCCCATGAAAGACAGACTGTCCCGCCCAAAAAAAAGGACGGGGAAGGGGGGGCTTGTAACCAGAGCAGGGGTCCAGAACGGCAACATCAAAAAACCTTGACCATGACCCAAAGTGATACCCCCCTTCTTCCGTCCCCCCTGGAGCGAAGGAAACCCCCGTCATCCAGTGCAGCATCCCCTGTTGTTGGTCCAAAAAAATTCCAAACGGCCCGAAAGAAAGTCCCCACCCCGAAACCCCCCCATACCCCGTCCCCAAAAAATCCTGGATCTGTCTACCCGACGGTTTTTGCAGCAGATGCCATTTGAAATGGGGGGCAGGAGTCTATGTCCCAAATTTTCCCGGGGGCAAGAAGAAAAGATCTGCCTCGCTACGGCCGTACTCCCAAAATTCGGCTGAAGCAGAAGCCCCGAAAGCAGCAGCACCCACATCGAGTTCAACCCACTACGCGCCCCAATGTTGTCTTCCTGACCAGCCTGTCCTCTTGCAGGCCCCTTTAGCCAAAGAGACCCAGGCTCAACGATCTATCCTCATCCCGCCTCCCTCTGCACAAGTACCAGTACCCCCGCAGTGGGTTCCCTCCACTTCAAGTGCTCGGCAATGAGATGCTGACTCCCCTTTCAAAAGGGGGGCATACAAAAAGGGGCAATGGAAATTACCCTACACCGAATCCAGGGCCATTTCAGGCCAAGCTGCAGAACAAATGGAAGCAGCACGTCCCCGCCACAACAGAGCAGACCCCTTCTACCTGCTGACCGCGAGAGCAGGTGTTCTTCAGGCTCGGACAGGCCCAACCCCTGAAACACCACCTATTTTATAAACCCCCATCGGCAACACAAGCAGTGCCCCTGCAGAACAGGAGCCAGACAAAAGAAATCGCTGCAGTCCTGCCCGCTCCACCAAGCGGTCGAGAGAAAACCCGGCCCGACCCAATACCAGTGGCCCCGGAAACTTACGGAGGACTGGAGGACCCACGACGTACTTCCCCCTTTGTCGAGGGACGGGGAATCCATCTAAAGACATGCGAAAAGAGACAACCCTTTTACGCGGAACGTGTTGATCTCCCTTGCACCTTGAATGGATCCCAAGTATTGGCTCAAAGATTTGCCCTCTATTTTACACATGATTTTGGTTTTTTCAACCACTTATTTCTTTACCACACTTCCGTTTCGTTTTGCTTTTCTATCCTTCACTGGCTGCTATGAGGGTGCTGTTGGATTCGTTTTAGAATCCGTGGTGGTGAGAATACCATAAATTGTAGACGGAGGTATATGTCTGTTTGATGTAAGGGACAAACGTACAGAATCAGCCGTGTCTCCCTGATGAGTGCGATCCAGCGGACGAAAGGGGCCCCAGGAGCAGGCAATACAATTAGCTCTGTCTTCAAGATGGAGCTACGACGATCATCATAGGCGCCTTGTGAAGGACTAACAACTCAATGGTTACCAGTTTAGTAGTAAGGGGAAAAAGGACCCAGTTTGGTTTGTTCCATTCATTCACTAGTCTTAGCACTGTTTTTAGGTCCTGTATATAGCTGGGTAAGCGGGTGACAATAGTCTCTAAGCAATAACCAACCAGTTTTGAAAGGTTCAGTAGGCCTCCAACACTAGAGACTGCTGGCCGACCAGTTGGGTTTATAAGACTTTTGTGTATTTTATACATACATACATACATTTATATATATTTTATATATATATATATATATATATATTTTATATATATATATATATATATAATATATATTTTATCCTTGAATGGATCCTCAGGCATAGGCTCAAAGATTGTCCCCTACATTTTTATATGTTTATATAATGCTTTTAGTTTTTTTAGCAACTTTTTCCTCTCCACACTTTCGTTTTATTCCTTTTTACTATCCTTCACTGGGCTGCTTTGGGGGTGCTGTTGGATTCTTTTTTGAACCCTTGGTGGTGAGAACACCACAGAATTATGAACTGTGGTGTGTCTCTATTTGACACCAGGAGCGCAGACACAATCAGCCGTGTTCCCTGATGAGTCCGATCCAGCGGACGAAAGGCCTAGGAGCAGGCAATACAAATAGATCTGCCTTCAGAAGGGTCACGATGGTTCCCTCGGGCGCTAGTGAAGGGTTTTTCATATTTATAATATATTTCCCCATTTTCTTCATCTTCATTTTTTTTCTTTTTTCTCTAAAATTTCAAATCTTTGCAAAGTCATTATTATAATGACGGAAGAATTGTTGCCTGCACTTGTTTTCCCCCACTACTAATTGTTCAGCATCATATTGTTTGGCAATGAGATGCATCTTGAGACAAGTAAAGGTG
>CM031604.1:96544577-96562077 GCA_018398815.1 Conus ventricosus
TCCTCCTTTATCCATGTTGACAGACTGTCTGACGTCGTTATCCTCCTTTATCCATGTTGACAGACTGTCTGACGTCGTTATCCTCCTTTATCCATGTTGACAGACTGACGTCATTATCCTCCTTTATCCATGTTGACTGTCTGACGTCGTTATCCTCCTTTATCCATGTTGACAGACTGACGTCGTTATCCTCCTTTATCCATGTTGACAGACTGTCTGAGGTCGTTATCCTCCTTTATCCATGTTGACAGACTGTCTGAGGTCGTTATCCTCCTTTATCCATGTTGACAGACTGTCTGACGCTGGGGGGATATTAACGTCACCTCCTTTATCCATGTTGACAGACTGTCTGACGTCGTTATCCTCCTTTATCCATGTTGACAGACTGTCTGACGTCGTTAACCTCCTTTATCCATGTTGACAGACTGACGTCGTTATCCTCCTTTATCCATGTTGACAGACTGTCTGACTTCGTTATCCTCCTTTATCCATGTTGCCAGACTGTCTGACGTCGTTATCCTCCTTTATCCATGTTGACAGACTGTCTGACGTCGTTATCCTCCTTTATCCATGTTGACAGACTGACGTCATTATCCTCCTTTATCCATGTTGACTGTCTGACGTCGTTATCCTCCTTTATCCATGTTGACAGACTGACGTCGTTATCCTCCTTTATCAATGTTGACAGACTGTCTGACGTCGTTATCCTCCTTTATCCATGTTGACAGTCTGATGTCGTTATCCTCCTTTATCCATGTTGACAGACTGTCTGACGTCGTTATCCTCCTTTATCCATGTTCACAGACTGACGTCGTTATCCTCCTTTATCCATGTTGACAGACTGTCTGACGTCGTTTTCCTCCTTTATCCATGTTGACAGACTGACGTCGTTATCCTCCTTTATCCATGTTGACAGTCTGATGTCGTTATCCTCCTTTATCCATGTTGACAGACTGTCTGACGTCGTTTTCCTCCTTTATCCATGTTGACAGTCTGATGTCGTTATCCTCCTTTATCCATGTTGACAGACTGTCATCGTTATCCTCCTTTATCCATGTTGACAGACTGTCTGAGTCGTTTATCCTCCTTTATCCATGTTGACAGACTGTCTGACGTAGTTATCCTCTTTTATCCATGTTGACAGTCTGTCTGACGTCGTTATCCTCCTTTATCCATGTTGACAGACTGTCTGACGTCGTTATCATCCTTTATCCATGTTGACAGACTGTCTGAGGTCGTTATCCTCCTTTATCCATGTTGACAGACTGTCTGACGTCGTTATCCTCCTTTATCCATGTTGACAGACTGTCTGACGCTGGGGGGATATTAACGTCACCTATTTTATCCATGTTGACAGACTGTCCGACGTCGGGGGGAACTTAACGTTCAAAGAAGAGAAGGAAGGGCACATCACGAGGAAAGACTTCAAAAGTGACGTGAGTTGTATGTTAACTCCCTTTGATTTTTTTTTCTCTCCGTTTCCCCCAATCCCTCATCCTTTAGCCTTCCCTCCTGATCCCACACCCTCCCACCTCACTCTATTACCTTTTCTTTCACCCCCCCCCCCACACACACACACACACATCCCTTCCATTCATTCAACAATGTGGCTTATATTACGAAGAATGCGTACACATGTGCAATCCTGTTACATTTTGATTCTATCTACGGCAAGACTTGGAAGGGTGCTGGTTTGTGTGTGTGTGTGTGTGTGTGTGTGTGTGTGTGTGTGTTGTGTGTGTGTGTGTGTGTGTGTGTGTGTGTGTGTGTGTGTGTGTGTGTGTGTGTGTGTGTGATGCACAGGGTATAGATGTGTACCTGACACAAAAATACCCTATATCTGACACATACATGCCCTCTACCTGACAGATATATACCCTATACTCTACACATATATATACCCTGTACCTGACACATATATACCCTGTACCTGACACTTATATACCCTGTACCTGACACATATATACCCTGTACCTGACACATATATACCCTGTACCTGACACATATATACCCTGTACCTGACACATATATACCCTGTACCTGACACTTATATACCCTGTACCTGACACTTATATACCCTGCACCTGACACATATATACCCTGTACCTGACACATATATACCCTGTACCTGACACATATATACCCTGTACCTGACACATATATTCCCTGTACCTGACACATATATACCCTGTACCTGACACATAGACTCAGCAAGAACAACTGGAGACACGAGAAACACAAATCAACATTTATTCAAGACTTAAAACTTGAACCTAGTCAAACAAATGCAGGAGCGAACAGTAGCAAATACAGGTAACCTCGGAGGTCGTGGGTTCTATTCCCATCAAAGGCCGTTATTCTTGTCGATGACCAGATCGTCTCACATGACAACACGAAGAAAAAGCCTATAATCAACACAATGCAGCTTTCACATGAACGATGAATAAACCACACAACATTTGTATAAGACGTATTGTAGTGTGGCGTATTCAGTGTGTGTGTGTGTGTGTGTGTGTGTGTGTGTGTGTGTGTGTGTGTGTGTGTGTGTGTGTGTGTGTGTGTACTCCCAGTTCTTGTAAAACAGGGAGTACTTTTCAATGGGAACGAAAAAATGCTCTGTGTGTGTGTGTGTGTGTGTGTGTGTGTGTGTGTGTGTGTGTGTGTGTGTGTGTGTCCGTGGTCAAAATGTGTTCCTATCGCTCCAGACAAAATTACTGGGCCGATCCTTCTGAAAATTTGTAAGTATGTTCATTATGGGTCACGGATGATGCCCGATGTATTTCTTTTACCGTTATAGCCGTTACTAATGGCCACAACGGCCCATAACGGTTTTCTGTCTTTATAGAATATCTCTGAAAGTACTTGGCCGATCTTTCTGAAAATTTGTAGGCATGTTTATTATGGGTCACGGATGATGGCCGATGTTTACCAGAATAGCCGTTACTAACGGCTATAACGGCCCAAACGGCTTTTCCTCTTTATAGAATATCTCGCGCTTATTCAAGATAAACTGGGAGTACTTTTATATGCTTTGCATCTTTTTTGGTTTTGTTTTTTGAAAGGTGTTCGGAGCTGATTTAAAATTAATACTTTTAAAGCGCACGTCTGCTGTCATTAGACCAGGACCACCCACCCCTACCCCTCCACACACCCACCCTACCCCTCCACACACCCACCCCTACCCCTCCACACACCCACCCCTACCCCTCCACACTGGTTCTGTCATTAGACCAGGACCACCCACCCTACCCCTCCACACACCCACCCCTACCCCTCCACACACCCACCCCTACCCCTCCACACACCCACCCCTACCCCTCCACACACCCACCCCTACCCCTCCACACTGGTTCTGTCATTAGACCAGGACCACCCACCCCTACCCTCCACACACCCACCCTACCCCTCCACACACCCACCCCTACCCCTCCACACACCCACCCCTACCCCTCCAAACACCCACCCCTACCCCTCCAAACACCCACCCCTACCCTCCACACTGGTTCTCCTCATAGAACCCACCCTACCCTCCACACTGGTTCTCCTCATAGAACCCACCCCTACCCCCTCCACACTGGTTCTCATAAAACCCACCCCTACCCTCCACACTGGTTCTCCTCATAAAACCCACCCCTACCCCTCCACACTGGTTCTCCTCATAGACCACCCACCCCTACCCCTCCACACTGGTTCTCCTCATAAAACCCACCCTACCCCTCCACACTGGTTCTCCTCATAGAACCCACCCCTACCCCTCCACACTGGTTCTCCTCATAGACCACCACCCCTACCCCTCCACACTGGTTCTCCTCATAGAACCCACCCCTACCCCTCCGCACTGGTTCTCCTCATAGAACCCACCCCTACCCTCTCACACTGGTTCTCCTCATAGAACCCACCCCTACCCCTCCACACTGGTTCTCCTCATAAAACCCACCCCTACCCCTCCGCACTGGTTCTCCTCATAGAACCCACCCCTACCCCTCCGCACTGGTTCTCCTCATAGAGACCAAGACCACCCACCCCTACCCCTCCACACTGGTTCTCATAGAAATCGATGGATGGGTAGGTTCGATACAAAACAAACAAACAAACAAACAAACAAACAAACAAACAAACAAACACTCCTGGCACTCGCTTCAACACTGCGAGCTTCACACGGCTGAATACCCAGCACTCGTGTGTGATGATGAGGATGGGGATGAAGATGATAATGTTGCTGCTTCTGCCGCTGCTGCTGGTGCTGCTGCCGATGATGATGATGATGATGATGATGATGATGATGATGATGATGATGATGATGTTGAGATAATGATGATGTTGAGATAATGATGATGATGATGATGATGATGATGATGATGATGATGATGATCTTAATGATATCTGATTATGGTGGCCGCAGGATGTCTTCATTTGGATTCGCCCACTCACGGCATCTTTGTCGGGACGGGAAGAAATGCAGCCCGAGGGAGAAGTCGAACGGCATGTCCTACGCTCAGGTGAGCGGTGATTCGTGCCCTAATCATGTGCTTCTAGTTAATGATACTAATAATTCAATTCATTTAAGAAAAAGTGACGCCTGTCCCTCGTGAGGCTCCAGGCGCCATTACAGTATAAAAGCCGAACGTTTAAGAATGAAGAGAAGAAAGGAAACATAAGATTAAGGCATGTAAACTATAACATCATAGACCAACATACATTTAAAAACATAGAATTTTACATACATATAGACATTATAATCATCCCCTACACTTTTTCCCTACGTTGTCTCCCCATCACTTTCCCTACGTTGTCTCCCCCATCACTCTCCCCCCTCTCTCCAGCACACTCAAACACCCAAGACACACTAACACACGCACACACCCGCCCCCCCCCCCCCCCCCCCCCCCCCACACACACACACATTATTCAGGCAGCAGTTTAAAAGGCTGTGCCAGTCTCGAATTAAAGTGACTCTGTGTTAGGTTTTTCTATGGGAGCAAAAGTTACCCCACTTGTTTACTGTTTATTAATATTGTTGTTGTGGATATCATTATCGTTATCATCCTCAGTAGTAGCCTTGTTACTGTTTATTGCTCCACAGTTGTCGGCAGTCTTTCCACATGCATTTGTTGGTTTTTTGTTTCACGCAGTGTTACCTGCAGAAGACGTCCTATTTTCACGAACCCATAACGGTCTTGAGAGAAGGTCAGAGGATTGCGCCTTCCGGGCTGCCCTGGCCGCCTAATCGGCACGCTGACCCTGTCCCTCCCTCACCCCCACCCCCCTGTCTCTCGCCTTCCTGTCCAGCCACTGACGTCACAGCGACTCACCGGCTGGCTGGCCACGGGTCTATTCCATTTCAGGGGGGAGCTGGCTGGTTATGTTCGCGCCAGAGTCTGGACACGAGATCAAGTGCTTTGCTTTGCTATTCTTTTCTTTCATTCTTTGTTTTTCTTTTTTTTTTTTATCTTTCGCTCTTTTTGTTTTTCTTTCTCTGTTTCTTTTTTTTCCTTTCCTTCCTCCTTTCTTTCTTTTCATTCTTTCTTCTTTCTGTTTTTTTTTCTTTTCTTCCTTTCTGTTCTTTCTTTCTTTCTTTTTCTTTCTGTCTGTCCTTCTGTCTTTGTTGCTCTCTTTCTTTCTCTCTCTTTTCCTTTCTTTCTTTCTTTCTTTCTTTATTCTTTTTAAAGAGAGCCCCAAACTGACATGCTTACGAGCGGGTTCCTATACATGACTTCCATTTGAAGACTGTTCGTCTATCATCTGAAAAGATGTATATGTCATGAACATGAAGACGCTTTCCATGTTCAGAATGTCTTCTTTCAGAGCTGGTTTCTTTCGCTTTTCGCCACTCTGTTAGGTCTTTTCAATTGTGTGTGTGCACGCGCGCGCGCGCGTGCGTGCATGCATGCGTGTGTGTGTGCCGTGCGTTCGTGTGTGTGTTGTGTGTGTGTGTGTGTGGTTGTGTGTGTGGTGTGTGTGTGTGTGTGTGTGTGTGTGTGTGTGTGGGTGGGTGGGTGCGTGCGTGCGTGTGCGTAACGTATTTTCCCAGGCTATACAATTTCAGAGAAGTACACTCAATACGTATGTTTCACTGTCATCTAATTCGAAATGACACTTTATTCCCCCCCCCGCTCTCTCTCTCTCTCTCTCTCTCTCTCTCTCTCTCTCTCTCTCTCTCTCTCTCTCTCTCTCTCTCTCTGCATATTGTAGTCTCTACACAGGGCGAGGACTGGATGTAAAAAAGCATGTCAGTGTTTATCTATTATCCTCGTAAATAAAGAATTTTGTCTTGTCTTCCCTCTCTCTCTCTCTCTCTCTCTCTCTCTCTCTCTCTCTCTCTCTCTCTCTCTCTCTCTCTCTCAACCTCTCAATATAGATAAACAGACAGATAGATAGATGTAGTGATCTTCCTCAACGTACTGATAGATAGATGGACCTGTGTGCATTTCGCCTCTCTCACTCCTGTCCTCCCTTTTCTTCTTCTTTGCTTTGTTTGTTTTGCCTGTCTTGTTCGTCTTCTCTTCTTCTTTCCATTCGTGTGCCGGCCTGCCAACAGACAACCACCGACCGAAACGCTTTGCTTCTGTATAGTCGTCCACCCGACCGAACGCTTTGCTTCTGTATAGTCGTTTGGTTTTTTTGCGATTCCTTGGCTGTCTGACAAAAGGAGAAACGAGAGGTCGAAACGCGTTGCTTGTATCTAGTTATTTATTTCTTCTATGCGTTACAACTTTTATTCTGTTGCTGCTTCAGCTCAAGCATCGACTCGCCTAGCTTCAAGTTGTTTTTTTTTTTCTTATTCA
The DNA here is from genome assembly GCA_018398815.1 of Conus ventricosus. Lineage (NCBI taxonomy): Eukaryota > Metazoa > Mollusca > Gastropoda > Neogastropoda > Conidae > Conus > Conus ventricosus. The sequence continues at coordinate 96,551,363 of CM031604.1, forward strand.
TGCATGTAACCTGTTGTTTTTTCGTTATGTTTTTATTCTCGTACACGCGGTAATAATAAAAATCATACCGAAGTCCCATAGTTGAGTAGATGAGGGTGTATGGGCTATCCCGCACGTGGTAAACTGAAACCGAAACTTAGCGAGTTCTCAGCGTGATGGTTGCCATTGTTCCAGACAGGTGGGGGTATCAAGACACTGGCAGACATAGCGCCAGAGATGTTTCTCTCTTCAGTCTGCTGTAGATGGGGGAGTGGGGGGGAGGGGGAGGGGAGTTTGTATCTCTGTGACTGGATTGAAATTATCATTGTTGTTTTGGTTTTGTTGTCGTGACTGTTTATATTGTCAAAAACGTGTTCCACTTCTTGTCATCACTCCACCCCCCCCCTCCCACCCCCACCAGCCCCAGGTATGCATGCCCCCACTCGCCTACCCAGCTTCACCCCCCCCACCTCACCCCCCCACCCCCATCCTCACAACCCACATCACTCCTCCCTACCTATTCTTCTGACTGTTTTCGAAGTGGTCTTACAGGATGCTGTGCATAAAGTATTACTCTGGACCAAAAGATCCGTTGAAATGATCAGAAGAGCGAGAGAGAAAGTAACCATGGTTGTATTCCTGTATGAAGAGATGTTTGTTGCTTTGCATGAATATTTTAAAATTTAACTTTTAGCTCCTATCTCTCTCTGTCTCTGTCTCTTCTGTCTCTGTCTCTCTCTCTCTCTCTCTCTCTCTCTCCCCTCTCTCTCTCTCTCTCTCTCTCTCTCTCTCTCTCTCTGTCTCTCTCTCTCTCGGTGATATTGAGAATCGTATTCTAGATGCTGAAGATGTATCATTGACTTATAAACAGTTTGGCTTTCAGGCATTTTTTTTCTATAGCAATAAAAGTGTTATTCAGTCACTGCTGATTTGCAAGGAAAGTGTCGTCTTTCGCTCGTTGTCTGCTATGCCCACTACTTTTATTTCCTTCTCCTCCCCTTCCTCTTCTTCATCTTTGTCGTCCTCGTCGTCATCACACCAGTCCTACACTCCACTGGAGTATCGGAAACTGGCAGTGACAAACAGAAGGTGCTACACACACCATGGCTACACTACACTGGGGTATCGGAAACTGGCAGCGACAAACAGAAGGTGCTTCACACACCATGGCTACACTGCACTGGGGTATCGGAAACTGGCAGCGACAAACGGAAGGTGCTACACACACCATGGCTACACTACACTGGGGTATCGGAAACTGGCAGCGACAAACAGAAGGTGCTACACCACACCATGGCTAGCACGGGCAACTGGACATACACTGGGGTATCGGAAACTGGCAGCGACAAACAGAAGGTGCTACACACAGAGCACCACGAGAGTTACTCTTATTCATTCAGTGCACCGACTTCTGACACAACACTAAACAATCAGACATCTGACACACATTACTAAACAGACACCTGACACATATTACTAAACAATCAGACATCTGACACACATTACTAAACAGACACCTGACACATATTACTAAACAATCAGACATCTGACACACATTACTACACAATCAGACATCTGACACACAGCACTAAACAACCAGACATCTGAGTCACAGTACTAAACAATCAGACATCTGACTCACATTACTAAACAATCAGACATCTGACACACAGTACTAAACAGACACCTGACACATATTACTAAACAATCAGACATCTGACACACAGCACTAAACAACCAGACATCTGAGTCACAGTACTAAACAATCAGACATCTGACTCACATTACTAAACAATCAGACATCTGACACACAGCATTAAACAATCGGACATCTGAGTCACAGTACTAAACAATCAGACATCTGACTCACATTACTAAACAGACACCTGACTCACATTACTAAACAATCGGACATCTGACACACATTACTAAACAAAGAGACATCTGACACACTGTACTAAACAATCAGACAACTGAGTCACAGTACTAAACAATCAGACATCTGACTCGCATTACTAAACAATCAGACATCTGACACACATTACTAAACAATCAGACATCTGACACACTGTACTAAACAATCCGACATCTGAGTCACAGTACTAAACAATCCGACATCTGACACACAGCACTAAACAGACATCTGACTCACATTACTAAACAGACATCTGACACACATTACTAAACAATCAGACATCTGACACATTACTAAACAGACACCTGACACACATTACTAAACAATCAGACATCTGACACACATTACTAAACAATCAGACATTTGACACACATTACTAAACAATCAGACACCTGACTCACATTACTAAACAATCAGACATCTGACACACTGTACTAAACAATCAGACATCTGACACACATTACTAAACAATCAGACATCTGACACACATTACTAAACAATCAGACACCTGACACACATTACTAAACAGACACCTGACACACATTACTAAACAATCAGACATCTCTATCACATTACTAAACAATCAGACATCTGACACACATTACTAAACAATCAGACACGTGACTCATTACTAAACAATCAGACATCTGACACACATTACTAAACAATCAGACATCTGACACACATTACTAAACAATCAAACACCTAACACACAGCACTAAACAATCAGACATTGACACACAGCACTAAACAATCAGACATCTGACACATATTACTAAACAATCAGACATCTGAAACACATTACTAAACAATCAGACATCTGACTCACTTTACTAAACAGACACCTGACACACATTACTAAACAATCGGACATCTGAGTCACAGTACTAAACAATCAGATATCTGACACACATTACTAAACAATCAGACATCTGACACACATTACTAAACAATCAGACATCTGACACACATTACTAAACAATCAGACATCTGACTCACATTACTAAACAATCAAGACATCTGACACAGATTACTAAAAATCAGACATCGGACACACAGTAATAAAGAATCAGACATCTGACACACAGCACTAAACAATCAGACATCTGAGTCACAGTACTAAACAATTAGACATCTGACTCACATTACTAAACAATCAGACAACTGAGTCACAGTACTAAAAATCAGACATCTGACACACTGTACTAAACAATCAGACATCTGACACACTGTACTAAACAATCAGACATCTGACACACATTACTAAACAATCAGACATCTGACACATATTACTAAACAACCAGACACCTGACTCGCATTACTAAACAATCAGACACCTGACTCACATTACTAAACAATCAGACATCTGACACACATTACTAAACAATCAGACATCTGACACACAGTACTAAACAATCAGACATCTGACATACATTACTAAACAATCGGACACCTGACTCACATTACTAAACAATCAGACATCTGACACACATTACTAAACAATCAGACACCTGACACACATTACTAAACAATCAAACTTTTGACACACAGTACTAAACAATCAGACATCTGACACACATTACTAAACAATCAGACATCTGACTCACATTACTAAACAATCAGACATCTGACACACATTACTAAACAGACATCTGACACACATTACTAAACAATCAGACATCTGACACACATTACTAAACAATCAGACATCTGACACACATTTTTGTTTGTTTGTTTCGGTATAGGGGGATTTTTCCCTCGGAGTCAACATTGGTTCTGACTCCATTTCCCATACAGTCCTTCGAATGAGACTATAAACCGAGGTTCCGTGTGTGAACGCACGCATAACATCTTGCACACACGTAAAATCCCATCACCAACTTTCGGAAGAGAAGGCCAGTTTGGCCGTTCGAATGGATGACACGTTACACATAGCATGCACCTTCCGCGAAGTTGGAGTATGGCTGCCTTAATGGCGGGATTAAAAAAAACTGGTCATACACACAAAACTCCACTCCCTTTGTTGGGTAGATGGGATTAATACTTGCCTGTCTACACAGGGAGTGTCCGCAGGAGTATCAGCCTGCGTACGCAGAAAGAAAGAAAGAAAAAGATTCAGACCAGGCCCCACTGAACAGCACAGTGCACCGTCTACCCTGGCGGCCTGCAACATAACAACTTGACAACCCTGTGGATTGCCGGTGCCGGGACTGTGGCAGGTTGCAACACAACAACTTGACAACCCTGTGGATTGCCGGTGCCGGGACTGTGGCGGGTTGCAACACAACAACTTGACAACCCTGTGGATTGCCGGTGCCGGGACTGTGGCGGGCCGGGCCGGGCTGTGGCTGTGGACAGGGTGTCGGAATGAGCGGCGTGGGTGCAGTGCCACTGAGTTGGCACAGAAGATGGGACAGAGAAAAAAAGGAAGCGCTCCGCCTTACTTACAATTGTCTTGTTTTATTTTGTGATTCATATCCCATGTTGAATCAACATAACGTAGCATAACGTAACACAACGCAACATAACATAGCATAACGACATGACATAATATGGCATGACATCACATCACATAATATAACATCACATCACATCACATTACATCACACGACACGACACAACAGGACGTAACATGACTTAACGTAACATTACATGACATAACATCACATTTATCACATCACACCACATCACATAAGACGACACGACACCACATCACATAAGACGACATGAAGCAACACGAAACCACACGACATAACATAACATACAGACATAATATGACATCACATCACATCACATCGCATCGCATCGCATCGCATCGCATCGCATCGCATCGCATCGCACCGCATCGCACCGCATCGCACCGCACCGCACCGCACCGCACCACACCGCACCACACCACACCACACCACATCACATCACATCACATCACATCACATAAAACGACATGACACAACACAACATGACATGACAGAACATAACCTAACCTTACTTGCCTAACCTAACCTAACCTAACCTAGCCTATCCTAGCCTAGCTTAACCTAACCCAACCCAACTTAACCTAACCTAACCAAACCAACCCAACCCAACCCAACCCAACCCAACCCAATCTAACCCAACCCAACACAACTTAACCTAACCTAACCCAACCCATCCAACCAACCCAACCCAACCCAACCCAACCTAACCTAACCTAACCTAACCTAACCTAACCTAACCTAACCTAACCTATCCTAACCCAACCCAACCCAACCTAACCTAACCCAACCTAACCTAACCTAGCCTAACCTAACCTAACCCAACCCAACCTAACCTCTAACCTAACCTAACATAACATAACCCAACCCAACCTAACCTAACCTAACCTAACCTAACCTAACCTAACCTAACTTAACCCAACCCAACCTAACCTAACCTAACCCAACCTGACTTAACCTAACCTAACCTAACCCAACCCAACCAACCCAACCCAACCCAACCCAACCTAACCCAACCTAACCTAACCTAGCCCAAGTTAACCTAACCTAACCTAACCCAACCTAACCTAACCTAACCTAACCTAACCTAACCTAACCTAACCCGACCCGACCCGACCCGACCCGACCCAACCCAACCCAACCCAACCCAACCCAACCCAACCCAACCCAACCTAACCTAACCTAACCTAACCTTACGTAACCCAACCCAACACAACCTAACCTAACCTAACCTAGCCCAACCCAACCCAACCCAACCCAACCCAACCCACCCCACCCCACCCCAACCCAACCCACCCCAACCCAACCCAACCTAACCCAACCCAACCTAACCCAACCTTACGTAACCCAACCCAACCTAACCTAACCCAACCCAACACAACACAACACAACGGCTACAACGGTAAACTAAAACATCGGGCATCATCCGTGACCCATAATTAACACACTTACAAATTTTCAGAAAGATCGGCCACATACTTTCTGAGATATTTCATTTAAAAAAAAGAAGAAAAACCGTTACGGGTCGTTATAGCCGTTAGCAATGGCTATAACGGTAAACTAAAAAATCGGGCATCATCCGTGACCCAGAATGAACATACCTACAAATTTTTAGAAAGATCGGCCCAGAAGTTTTTTCTGGTGCGAGTGGAACACATTTTGACCACGGACGGACGGACGGACGGACACACACACACACACACACGCACACACACACACACACACACACACACACACACACACACACACACACACACACACACAGCATTTCTTCGTTCCCATTCTAAAGTACTCCTTGTTCTATAAGAACTGGAGTACAAAAACAACAACAAAAAACAGGCAGGTTTTCGATCAGACAGATCACGCACAGACCAGAAAGTAACACTGCGCCTTTATCATCGAGCAGTTAGTAGAAAGGCAATCTCCCGTGGACACGATGTTTGCGGACTTTGAGAAAGCCTTTGACAGCGTTGACGGGAAAGTCACCAGGGAGCTTGGTCACTACCATGGCTCGCCACCAAATTCATCACCATCATCCAGCAAGTCTACGGCGACTCCACCTGTCAAGTCATACACAAGGGAAAACTATCGGGTGCGAAATGGTGTAAGACAGGGCTGCTTTCTATCACCAGCCATCTTTTGGTTGATGGTCGACTGGATCTTAAAGAACTCACCAGATGGTGGAAGCATCGGCATCCATTGGACTGTCACAAAAAACTGGAAGACGTTGATTTCGCTGATGATATCAGTCTCCGTTCAAATAGACAACAGGATGCTTATGCAAAATTGTCCCCTCTGAGTGAGGAAGCAGGGAAAACAGGCCCTCAAATTAACATCGAGAAAACTTAATTGATACGAGTGAATAACAAACAACAAGGCCGCATTCAACTCAGGGATGACAATGTCAACGAAGTGAGGAAATCTATACACCAGAGCGGTGTCGTCAGCAAAGACGGTGAAGCAGACCAAAACATCAGCAGCTGCACCAACATGTCGTGCGCCCATATGGGCTGCCACCGCCCTGTCCCTCCTGTCCAAGATCAGAATTGTCAACACGGATGAAAAGTCTCAGTTGTAACATGGCTCAGAGTCATGAGAACGACAGCCTCCAAACACCCACCATTCTCAGTCAGTCACCAACAACTGCCTCAGGTTCGTCCTCCACATTAGATGGCTAGACGTCATTTGTAAGAAATTAAACAGAACAACTGTGGGAGAGAACCGAACAAAATTCTGTGGACACGAAGATGAAGAAAAAGACAAAAAAAAGGGTCAGACTGGCCACACACTATGAAAGCCTGCTACCAGTGTCACAGGACAGGCACTCGACTGGGAATCTGCCTGCTACCAGTGTCATAGGACAGGCACTCTACTGGCAATCTGACTGCTACCTGTGTCACAGGACAAGCACTCGACTGGCAATCTGCCTGCTACCAGTGTCACAGGACAGGCACTCGACTGGCAATCTGACTGCTACCTGTGTCATAGGACAGGCACTCGACTGGCAATCTGCCTGCTACCAGTGTCACAGGACAGGCACTCGACTGGGAATCTGCCTGCTACCAGTGTCACAGGACAGGCACTCGACTGACAATCTGCCGGGGAAGAGAAAGGTGGAAGGAACTCGACAACCGAGGCGTCGGTGCATGGATTCTGAGGTAAAGACAGACAGAGTGACCTACATCAAGATAATGACAGACGGAGTAACATGCATCAAGATAATGACAGACGGAGTGACATGCATCAAGGTAAAGACAGATGGTGACCAGCCGCCGTGGCGAAGTGGTTAGCGTCGCGGACTCCCGGCTGGGAGGTCGTGGGTTCGAATCCCATCAGAAGTCATGTGGGTTTTTCTGCCCGATCGGCTCCTACCCAGAGTTGAGTTGCTGCGGACTCAGTTGGGAAGACTGGGACCACACAGTCAAGTTTCATCCACTTAATGGATGCGTTTCTGAGAGTGTTGCTCAAATTTCCTGACCAACACTGCAGGTGGATGTATCTCTCGGGCCTGGTTGACGCCAGGATATATTATGAAAGGAAGCGTAGAGTACAGCCCTGTCATGTAGTCTCAGACCGAAATGGAAATCCGTAGCATCATCTTAATCATCCTCATTATCATCAATCAGCATTAAAAAAAAATGTCTCAAATTCTGTGGTCCTTCATGCCCTGCTCTCATGGTGACCTCAATTTCGATGTTCTCTCCACGTTTGTGGCCTTGGTTTGGTTCCGTCGGGGTCACCGGTATCGGCGAGTCAATGGGGGCTGTCGTTGGACGGGCGTGGTGGCGCCCTCCGGATGGAGAGCTCACTCACGCCGGCTCCGCGACTAAGCAATTATTGTCGTCAGTAGGGGGCTTAGTAGGTGGTGTCCTGCGTGTGTTAGATCAGAACAGGCGCCACTGAACACCACCGAAGTGACTCGGCAGCAGTGCAGTGACTCCTCCGGTGGGTTGCCTCTTAACGACTTGACATTGACTGCTCCCTGTGGATTGCCGGTGCCGTGGCTGTGGCGGGGCCGACCAGGCTGTGGTGTGGACGGGGTGTCGGAATGAGCGGCGTCGGTGCACTGCCTCTGAGGTGGCGCAGAGGTTGGGACAGCAAAAAAAAAAAAAAAAAAATAGACAGACGGAGTGACATACATCAAAGACAGACGGAGTGACATGCATCAAGGTAAAGACAGAGTGACATACATCAAGGTAAAGACAGAGTGACATACATCAAGGTAAAGACAGACGGAGTGACATACATCAAAGACAGACGGAGTTAACATACATCAAGGTAAAGACAGAGTGACATACATCAAGGTAAAGACAGACAGAGTGACATACATCAAGGTAAAGACAGACAGAGTGACATACATCAAGGTAAGACAGACAGAGTGACATACATCAAAGACAGACGGAGTAACATACATCAAGGTAAAGACAGACAGAGTGACATGCATCAAGGTAAAGACAGACAGAGTGACATGCATCAAGGTAAAGACAGACAGAGTGACATGCATCAAGGTAAAGACAGACAGAGTGACATGCATCAAGGTAAAGACAGACAGAGTGACATACATCAAGGTAAAGACAGAGTGACATACATCAAGGTAAAGACAGACAGAGTGACATACATCAAGGTAAAGACAGACGGAGTAACATACATCAAGGTAAAGACAGACGGAGTGACATACATCAAGGTAAAGCAGACGGAGTGACATATATCAAGGTAAAGACAGACAGAGTGTCATACATCACAGACAGACGGAGTGACATATATCAAGGTAAAGACAGACAGAGTGTCATACATCACAGACAGACAGAGTGACATACATCAAGGTAAAGACAGACGGAGTGACATACATCAAAGACAGACAGAGTGACATATAACAAGGTAAAGACAGACAGAGTGACATACATCAAAGACAGACAGAGTGACATACATCAAGGTAAAGACAGACAGAGTGACATACATCAAGGTAAAGACACACGGAGTGACATGCATCAAGGTAAAGACAGACGGAGTGACATACATCAAAGTAAAGACAGGCAGAGTGACATACATCAAGGTAAAGACAGACAGAGTGACATGCATCAAGGTAAGGACAGACGGAGTGACATGCATCAAGGTAAAGACAGACGGAGTGACATGCATCAAGGTAAAGACAGGCAGAGTGACATACATCAAGGTAAAGACAGAGTGACATACATCAAGGTAAAGACAGACAGAGTGACATGCATCAAGGTAAAGACAGACGGAGTGACATACATCAAGGTAAAGACAGGCAGAGTGACATACATCAAGGTAAAGACAGAGTGACATGCATCAAGGTAAAGACAGACGGAGTGACATACATCAAGGTAAAGACAGACAGAGTGACATGCATCAAGGTAAAGACAGAGTGACATACATCAAGGTAAAGACAGACAGAGTGACATGCATCAAGGTAAAGACAGACAGAGTGACATGCATCAAGGTAAAGACAGACAGAGTGACATGCATCAAAGACAGACAGAGTGACATACATCAAAGACAGACAGAGTGACATACATCAAGGTAAAGACAGACAGAGTGACATACATCAAGGTAAAGACAGACAGAGTGACATACATCAAGGTAAAGACAGACAGAGTGACATACATCAAAGACAGACAGAGTGACATACATCAAGGTAAAGACAGACAGAGTGACATACATCAAGGTAAAGACAGACAGAGTGACATGCATCAAGGTAAAGACAGACAGAGTGACATACATCAAGGTAAAGACAGACAGAGTGACATGCATCAAAGACAGACAGAGTGACATACATCAAGGTAAAGACAGACAGAGTGACATGCATCAAGGTAAAGACAGACAGAGTGACATGCATCAAGGTAAAAGACAGACAGAGTGACATACATCGAGGTAAAGACAGACAGAGTGACATGCATCAAGGTAAAGACAGACAGAGTGACATACATCAAGGTAAAGACAGACAGAGTGACATACATCAAAGACAGACAGAGTGACATACATCAAGGTAAAGACAGACAGAGTGACATACATCAAGGTAAAGACAGACGGAGTGACATACATCAAGGTAAAGACAGACAGAGTGACATACATCAAAGACAGACGGAGTAACATACATCAAGGTAAAGACAGAGTGACATACATCAAGGTAAAGACAGAGTGACATACATCAAGGTAAAGACAGACGGAGTGACATACATCAAAGACAGACGGAGTAACATACATCAAGGTAAAGACAGAGTGACATACATCAAGGTAAAGACAGACAGAGTGACATACATCAAGGTAAAGACAGACAGAGTGACATACATCAAGGTAAAGACAGACGGAGTGACATACATCAAAGA
>CM031604.1:96572077-96589310 GCA_018398815.1 Conus ventricosus
ACAGTGCCAAGGACATCCACGCTGCTGGTTCGGAAAGAGGAATTGCACAGGCCTCGGCCAGGCGCCTGAAACTCAACCTGCCACGAGCAAACGAAACTGAAGATTGGGAGAAACGGATGCAAAAAAAAAGTCCAAAGACTCGATGCACTGATAGGGAAAAAACACCCTGGAACACAAACTAGCCACATATGGGGACATTGTGTATGCCACATGTAGAGACGTATGGAGTAAAAATACCCAAAGAAAAAAACACCTCCAAAGAAATCCAGGGGGCCAAAAAAGATGGACAAAGATCGGAGTCCAAAAGACAAACCTCAAGAAGCAAATGAAGACCGCACTGCCAGCTGAAAAACAAGGCTTGGAAAAACTGTTGGGAAGACCCGAAAGAAAAAACACAGCGCCCTCAGCAAAGCGGAATCTGCGAGGAAGAGGAAAAGTAAAAGAAGAAGACACAAGAGCGCCCTTTTTCAGAGACCCCTTCCAGTTTGCCAGAACACTGTTTGGCAGCCAACAATCTGGGACCCTAAGTGTGGACAAAGGAGTTCTTGAGGGAGCATCTGCGGAAAAATACTCTGACTCACAGAGCAAAGCACCACTGACATTCAAGGGTGGGTGATGGCAACCAACCTTGAGGAACAGTCAATGGAAGCCTCAACCTTGGCGGAAATCAAGAAGGTGGTCGACAAAGCAGAGCCAAATCATCACCAGGGCCAAACGGAATACCTTACCAGGTTTTTACAAAGAAATTTCCAGGTTGTGGAGTGGCTCCAAGGCTGCGGCGATCGGCTTGGAGCAACCAGAAGATCAGCGGGCCAGTGGAATGACGGCAGATGGTGTGTACATCCCCCAAAGAGCAAAAACTCAAGTGACATTCAGCCAGTTCAAGGCCAATTTTCACTACTTGAACGTCGAAGGGAAAAAATCTATTCTCTGTCTGGCAGGCAGGCTGACCATGCCCTGATGGAAAAACAAAGTACTTGGATCATAATGTGTCAGTCCGGAGAAAGGTGTGGCCATCCCAGGCGTGGTGTGGCTGTTGTAGAACAGCCACAATGATCTGGGACGCAATCCAAAAAGCAAAAAACAGAAAACGAGGAGACTGGACCGTAGGTTGTGATGGCTTGATCTGGCAAACGCATATGGATCTGTGCCCCATAAGATGATACTGTTGGCTCGTGCGAGATGTACATGTGCCAAAGATAACATCCGCGACATTGCTCAAGAAGGACTTCAATTGCTTCTCAAGCGGTTTCTACCAAGGAGTACACAAACTGATTGATCAACTTGGAACTAGTGGGCACATTTGCATGGGCTGTGCAATTTTCCCGATACGTTCGTTTTGCTGGCATGGTAACTCAATCTTGAAAGCAGGCAACAAAAACGCGAGACATACTCGCCTTGGGCGCATGGGATACAAGATGCCTCCTCTCAAGGCCTTCATGGATGAATACAGTGATTTCATCCAGAGAAGACGAGGACACGTCATGTGCTGGATGAGGCTGGACGTCATAGTTGCCTCATCTGAATGAAGTTCAAGCCAAGAGACAGAAAATCTCGGTGTCTCTCACTGAAGGAAAGGAAAGTGGCCGAACCCGAATCTGTTGGTCTTTCAGTGTTGCCAACCAGGCCATTTCCAACAGTCACAGAAGAACCCGTCAAGAGCTTGGGAAGATGGTTATGATGATACGCGGAAGAAAAGACACACACAAGGAGCAAAAGAAACCAAGCAGATGGCGGAGAAAGCTTGGGAGACCATTGACCAGTGTGGGCTCCCTTGGCAAATACAGGTTTGGGTGTTTCTGCTGTTCATGCTGATACCAAAGCTCCTATGGCCCTCTGATGTTTATTTACGACAATCCTGCACCAGCACAGTGGAGGAATGGAAGCAAAAAAAATCAACAAGTTCACAGGAAATGGGACTTGGTGTCCCACCCTGTCTCTGAGCTGACCATCGCGCTGTACTGTCGCCAAGCAAAGCTCAAACTACCACTGAAATCATCCTGGAGGATACAAAGCAGGGAAAGAAGCGGAGATGAAGAAGATCGAGATCAGGAGAGATCAAGGGATAGAGAAGAAGAGTTCAGATGTGAGAGGGAAAGAAGATAAGGAGAGAGGAGGGATGGAGAGAGATCATCGATCAGAGATGATGAAGGGGACAAGAGAGATGAGAGAGAAGGGAGAGGAGAGGATCTAGATGAGAGAGAGTGAAGAGATGGATGATATATCAGAAGGGGATCAAGCGAAGGAGAAGATCAAGATCAGTACTTTCAAAGCATGCTGGAGGGATCAGGAGACAGGTTTGGTAGAGAGCAATTCAAAGCCCCAGCTGAAGACAGCAGGCAGAAAATGGAAAGATTTCAAGAGGCGCATGGATTCTGCAAAAAGAAAGTCTCTAAGATCAGAGAATAACAGGACACAACAGACAACAGACAAGGACTCTGGGGGGTTGACCAAACTGAATGGTGGTCCAAAGGCAACAAAGAAACGCCAAAAGACATGATGATTCAGGAGATGAGGAATAAGAGAAGACTAAAAAGTGACTCCTCCAAAAAAGCAAGAGTCCAGCAGAGCCCCAGCAAAGTGCAACACTGGGACAACGTGGGAGAATGCAAACGCTCCAAAAGAAGTCTACTTGGAATGACATTATGGCACATGGCCCCTCTAGGATCAGCTTCATTCTCAGATCTGCATATGACCTTCTGCCCGCAAATGCAAACCAGGTGAAAAAAGTTGGGGGGGGGGAAAACAGACGATCCTGCATGCCCCCTCCTGCCATGAAAAACAAAACCGTTGGGAGATGTTCTAAAGCTCATGTAAAGTAGCTGGCTTCGAGGAAGGTACACACGGAGGCACCAACCAAGTGCTCAAAGAGATTGTACAAGTAGTCTGGGCCCCAGTACAACACCACAAATAGGGGGGAGATGGAGAGAGAATCAGGACTCCAAAAAGCACCCCGCAACATTTTTCACCGGCAGTGAGGCAGCAAATAATGGCCAGAACAAACAGTGCCACTCGAAACATGCAGGTGCCAGTGTTGCTGGAATGGGGCAGATGGCAGATATAGAATGTTCTGGGAGTGCACTGCAGGGACCTCCCAGAATGGAAGTGTCACCCAGAGTCATCAGCAAGAGTGGCATGAGACCAGACCATAGTAGTCACTCTAAGTCAACCTGCAGCTGATCATGATCGAGCTCACGGTGCCATATGAGAACAGAATGGACGGCCGCAGCTCAAATCTACAAGAAAAAGTTATGCGATCTGGCAAACAGCCCTGAAGAGGGAAGCTATCTCAGAGTCAAAGTCCTCAATGCAGAAATTGGAGCTAGGGGAGCTAGGGGATTTGTAAGGAACGTCTGCATACAGCCTCATGAAACAGCCTTCAGTTGCAGGGAAGGAAAGGAAAAACAGAGCCTTGAAAGCAATGGCGGATCTCGGACGGGAGGAAGCGGCCAGAGAGCCAGACCACGAGAGGTCTGTTCCAGAGCAGAGCGGTGTTTTCAAGCTGGAATTGGTCAAGAGGAACAAAAGTTGAACTTCATAAGGCTTTTAATTTCCCTAAAATATCCAGGTTGTCCTGTGGCTCAGTGGTTTAATTAAAGCGCCGATAGTCAATTAAGTAGGAAAAAGGCATGTCCCAGAGGAAGTCAATGGTTCGAATCCCAGCCATGGCTAGTCCCAAGGACATCAAGAAGCAATGAAGACCGCACGCCAGCTGAAAAAAAGCTTGGAAAAATGTGGGAAGACTGAAGAAAAACACAGCCCCGCGCGGAATCTGCGAGGAAGAGAAGAGTAAAAAGAAGAAGACACAAGAGCGCTTCTTCAGAGACCCCTTCCAGTTTGCCAGAACACTGTTTGAGCAGCCAAAATCTGGGACCCTAAGTGTGGACAAAGGAGTTCTTGAGCAGCATCTGAGGAAAACATACTCTGACTCACAGAGCAAAGCACCACTCGACATTCAAGGTCTGTGTGGCCAACCAACCCTGAGGAACAGTTCAATGGCAAGCCTCCAACATTGGCGGAAATCAAGAAGGTGGTCGACAAAGCCAGAGCCAAATCATCACCAGGCCAAACGGAATACCTTACCAGTTTTACAAGAAATTTCCAAGGTGCTGGAGTGGCTCCACAGGCTGCTGCGATCGGCTTGGAGAAACCAGAAGATCAGCGGCCAGTGGATGACGGCAGATGGTGTGTACATCCCCAAAGAGCAAAACTCAAGTGACATCAGCCAGTTCAGGCCAATATCACTACTGAACGTCGAAGGGAAAATCTTCTTCTCTGTCATGGCAGCAAGGCTGACCAAGCACCTGATGGAAAACAGTACTTGGATGTGTCAGTCCAGAAAGGTGGCATCCCAGGCGTGGCTGGCTGTGTAGAACACGCCACAATGATCTGGGACGCAATCCAAAAAGCAAAAACAGAAAAGAGAGACCTGGACGTAGTGTGGCTTGATCTGGCAAACGCATATGGATCTGTGCCCCATAAGATGATACAGTTGGCTCTTGAGATGTACCATGTGCCAAAGAACATCCGCGACATGCTCAAGAAGTACTTCAATGGCTTCTCAATGCGGTTCTCTACCAAGGAGTACACAACTGATTGGATCAACTTGGAAGTGGGCATTGCAATGGGCTGTGCAATTTCCCCGATACTGTTCGTGCTGGCAATGGAACTCATCTTGAAAGCAGCAACAAACAACGCGAGACAAACAGACCTTGGCGATGGATACAAGATGCCTCCTCTCAAGGCCTTCATGGATGACACTACAGTGATTTCATCCAGAGAAGACGAGACACGTCATGTGCTGGAGAGGCTGGACGACATAGTTGCCTCATCCAGAATGAAGTTCAAGCCAAAGAAATCACGGAGTCTCTCACTGAGGAAAGGAAAAGTGGCCGAATCTGTGGTCTTCAGTGTTGCCAACCAGGCCATTCCAACAGTCACAGAAGAACCATGTCAAGAGCCTTGGAAGATGGTATGATGATACGCTGAAAGACACACAAAGAGCAAAAGAAACCAAGCAGATGGCGGAAGAAAGCTTGGAGACCATTGACCAGTGTGGGCTCCCTGGCAAATACAAGGTCTGGTGTCTGCAGTTCATGCTGATACCAAAGCTCCTTGGCTCTGATGATATACGACATCTGCACCAGCACAGTGGAGGCAATGGAAGCCAAAATCAACAAGTTCACAAGGAAATGGCTTGGTGTCCCACCCTGTCTGACTGACATCGCGCTGTACTGTCGCCAAGCAAAGCTCAAACTACCACTGAAATCCATCCTGGAGGAATACAAAGCAGGGAAGATCAGACTTCAAAGCATGCTGGAGGACTCAGGAGACAAGGTGGTAGAAGCAATCAAGCCCCAGCTGAAGACAGGCAGAAAATGGAAAGTTCAAGAGGCGATGGATTCTGCAAAAGAAAGTCTCAAGATCAGAGAAATAACAGGACACACACAGACCAACAGACAAGGACTGGGGGTGACCAAAACTGAATGGTGGTCAAGGCCAAAGGAAAAGCCAAAAGAGACATGATGATTCAGGAGATGAGAAAAGAAGAAGACCAAAAAAGATCCAAAAAGCAGTCCAGCAGAGCCAGCAAGGGCAATGGACAACGTGGGAGAATGCACTCCAAAGAAGTCTAACTTGGAATGACATTTGGCACATGGCCCCTCTCAGGATCACTTCATTCTCAGATCTGCATATGACCTTCTGCCCTCAAATGCAAACCTGGTGAAGTGGGGAAAACAGACGATCCTGCATGCCCCCTCTGCCATGAAAAACAAACAGTGGAGCATGTTCTAAGCTCATGTAAAGTAGCCCTGGCTCGAGGAAGGTACACATGGAGGCACAACCAAGTGCTCAAGAGATTGTACAAGTAGTCTGGGCCAGTACCAACACCACAAAGGAGAATCAGACTCCAAAAGCACCCGCAACTTCTTCACGGCAGGAGGCAGCAAATCATGGCCAAGAACAACAGTGCCACTCGAAACATGCAGGCAGTGTCAGCTGGATGGGGCAGATGACTGGGAGTGCACTGCAGACCTCCCAGAATGGAAGAGTCACCCAGAGATCATCAGCAAGAGTGGCATGAGACCAGACATAGTAGTCCACTCTAAGTCAACCAAGCAGCTGATCATGATCGAGCTCACGGTGCCATATGAGAACAGAATGGAGGCAGCTCAAATCTACAAGACAAAAGTATGCTGATCTGGCAAACAGCCTGAGGAGAGAAGGCTATCAGGTCAAAGTCCTCACTGCAGAAATTGGAGCTAGGGGATTTGTAGGAACGTCTGCATACAGCCTCATGAAACAGCTCTCAGTTGCAGGGAAGGAAAAAACCAGAGCCCTGAAAGCAATGGCGGAAGCGGCAGAGAGGTGTTCAAGCTGGATCTGGTCAAGGAGGAACAAAAGTGAACTTCATAAGGCTTAATTTCCCTACAAATATCAGGTGTCCCTGTGGCTCAGTGGTTAAAGCGCGAGTCATTAAGTAGAAAATGAGCATGTCCAGAGAGTCATGGGTTCGAATCCCAGCCATGGCTCGTCCCAAGGTGGGGGAAAAAAAGGGGCAGCAGAGGGACATCCGGAGTCATGAACCGGGTGTGGCCCAACCCCCCTAGAGTGTCAGGAGATAAGGGCCGAAACACTTGCTTGAAGGGGGCTTCTCTTCTGAGGACTCTCTGCTGCCACGCTCTCCACGAGTTTCTTTCTACTGAAGCCAAATGACCAAACAGTCCAGGCCGACGATGCTGCCCGCAACTGGACAATTTCACGTCCGACAGTGGGGATGGAAGCAATGACACAAACGTTCTAGTGGCTTTCATCCACAGGACATGATGAGAATTCAATAAGCCGGTATACTGACCGATCCCATGGTTCCTTTTCACAACAGTGGGAAGTGGAATGGGAAGCCCTGACTGGTGTGGAAGAGTGGGGGGGGGGGGGGGGGGGTTGCGGCCTTCCATTGGACAAGCTCAGACGGATGTGCAGCCCTGGACATGCAGGTGTCCAGAGACACGTGAGAGCAGAGCACTGTCCTGTGGGGCACCAATAACCAGAGGATTGAGACCTGGCCGATCACAGATGTTGTAGAGATCTGGCCGATCACAGATGTTGTAGAGACCTGGCCGATCACAGATGTTGTAGAGACCTGGCCGATCACAGATGTTGTAGAGACCTGGCCGATCACAGATGTTGTAGGAAACCACAAGTATCACCTCCACGAACAAGATCGAAGCCTCCATACCACAGACCATCCAGCAGAACTCAGCATGAAGAGAGAAAGGCATATTGGGCTCAAAATGAAGATTAGGAAACATCTCTAATAGTAGATAGATAGATAGATAGATAGACAGACAGACAGGACAGACAGACAGACAGACAGACAGACAGACAGATAGATAGATAGATAGATAGATATGATAGATAGATAGATGGATAGACAGACAGACAGACAGACAGACAGATTTAACACCAACCTCTTCACCAACCTCCACCCTCCCCAACCATTCTTTACCTCCTCTTCCTCATCCACCTTTGATTATTTTTCTCCCAGTGGTTCTGTGTGTGGCAAATTCATCGTCAAAAAATGACGGGGGAATTGTTGTGTTTATCACCGTACTTATCTTGTTCCACGTGAAAAGATAGGTATATGTTAAAAATGACGGAGAAATTGTTTGTTTATCACATTACTTATCTTGTTTACTTGCAAAGAAGGTATTTTTAAAAGAGACATGTGCACATATTGAAATAGACATCGGCATGTTGATAGAAAGAGACTAAAAGAAAGGGAAAGAGACAGGGTGAAGGAGAGTAGAGGGAAAGAGAGAAATGGAGGAAAAGAGAGGAGAGAGAAGGAGTAGGGAAAAAGAAACCAGAGTCAGAGAGAAAGGAGTAGAAGGGAGGGGGGAAGGCGGGTGGGGGTGGGGGTGGGTGGGTGGGTGGGGGGGGTGGGTGGGTGGGGGAGGAGTTGATTGACATGGAGATGCAAATGGGGTGGGGGTGGGGGTGAGGATGGAAGAGGTGTATTCAGCTAGTTTACTCCTTCGTCCATTCATTCGTTGTTCGTTGATTTATTCGGTCTTGCATACTTTATGTTTCCTTTATCGACTTGCTGTTGTTTCAGGTCAACAACACGCCAAACAATACGAGTGGAAAGATTCGAACCTCGCTCTCTTTGGTTCTGACACAGAGCGACAAGTGAAAAGTGAGTGTGTGTGGGTGGAGTGAGGAGTGAGTGAGTGATGTGTGTGGTGTGTGTGTGTGTGGTGTGTGTGTGTGTGTGTGTGTGTGTGTGTGTGTGTGTGTGTGTGTGTGCGCGTGCGTGCGTGCGTGCGTGCGTGTGTGTGTGCGTGCGTGCGTGCGTGGTGTGTGTGTGGTGTGTGTGTGTGTGTGTGTGTGTGTGTGTGTGTGTGTGTGTGTGTGTGTGTGTGTGTGCGCGTGCGAGTGTGTGTGTGTGTGTGTGTGTGTGTGTGCGTGTGTGTGTGTGTGTGTTGTGTGTTGTGTGTGTGTGTGTGTGTGTGTATGTGTGTGTGTGTGTGTGTGTGTATGTGTCACGAGTTTGTCACGAGGCCTACGACGTTTTGACCCATCTAGGGTGGCGGAATTATCGTTTGTTTATTGTCGTTGCTGTTGTCGTGTATCCGTCCCTTGATGTGGCTTGTGGTGCGGTTGCACCTTGGTGTAGTTCAGCTCAACTTCGGTTTTGTTTTCTCTCTCTCTCTCTCTTATTCCACTGCCCGTGCTATTTATCCTGTAGGTTCACGGGTGGCTGGTACCTTTCTCTCGAACTTGCTGTCTATCGGCCTCTCGCCTGTCTTTTTACCTGTCGCACGTGCTTCGTTTCTTTTAGTTTGAAGTATGCTCACTCTGTGACGCAGCATGGCATGTTGGCCGCCATTGCTGAGGGAGGTTAGCTCTTCACTCGAGCGGAAGATGTCTCTGGGAGCGCTGCTCCGGTCTTGGTTCTTCACCGTATCATCGAGGGTACAGTCGGTATCTTCAGTTCCTACAGTCGGCCTGTAGGAGAGGGACATCACTTCTTCTTTTTCCGCACCTGTGCCTCTGTCCTCTCGACTGGACAGAGGGCAGAGGAGTCGTTTGACCCGCCTCTTCTGGGTCACCCACGGGTAGCTGGTAAGCATCAGTTTCGTGTTTGTTTGTTTTGGTTTGTTGTTGTTAGCCGGCTTATTCTTCTCTTTTGCGCAATTTTCTTTTGTTTTCGAAATTGTAAGAGAAATATTGTGTGAGACCTTTTCTCTGGTTAATTCAATCTTTAACCTGGCCATTCTAAATTATTTCCAAAAATTCTTTCTCCTGTTTTATGCATCTGGTGATGCGGTAGTCGGTGGGGATGGGAGAGAACCTGGTGATTCAGGGTTGGAACTTGCTTGGTCTCGCTCGTCCGCCCCTGTCACATTCGCCGGACTCTTATCCTTCGGCCACCGTCTGTTTGTGTGTGCAAGGAGAGAACAGCATTTTACCAATCCTGGCTCACTTGCTCCTCCACCGAGTTTTTGGGCGAAAGTGGCCTAAAGCCGCCTTTTCCTGTTCTCTGACAAGTAAGACGTCAATAACCAAAAAATAACGATTATCTACAAACAAACATACTGTGCAGGGTTATCCGTTTTCAATACTAATTTACTAAACTTTTCAGATTTTAATTTTTGCTTAATCCTGTGTTTTTTCCTGGTCATTTTCAATAACATCATTTTCGCGCAAACATTCTTCAAATGAGTCTTTGTCTTTCATGTGAAATAAAACTACAGTCTTTAACGGTTCTCTAAAGTTTTTTTAAAAACCGAGTTTTTATTTTGACATAAAATCCACACATTTCCCCAAAGCATGCCCTTCCAAAAAAGGCAATTTTTGATAAAGGGGTTTTTTTTTTTTAACTATGTCTTTTTTTCCGACATTCATTTTATAATAAATAGTGTCTGCTTTCCCTTCAAAATTTAAAAAAAATTTTTCTAAACACTCACTCAGTTTATTGCTAATTAACTAAAAAATTTTTCATCTTCTGAAAAATTTTAAACCTCTATAAATAAATTTTGTTTTTGGTTCCATTTAAGTTTTGGGAAAAAAATTTCAAAATATGATAAAAATTATAACGAAAAACTGTTTGAAAACGGGTTGAGGATAAATATTTTTTTTTCCCCAACCAGTCTCCCCAAAAATAAAATGAGAAATGAGGGGGTTTTTGTCATAAATTTTAAACTGCTCCTTTGTTTTATAACAGAACTTAATCTAATGGTTTTATTGTTTTTATCATACCCCCTTTTAAAACTTTTTCAGTAAAATTTAAAAATCCTAAAAGGGCCCTAAGTGGTAAGTTTAACCCAATTTCAGTGCTGAAAGTTTGTTTCTATTTAGACTAATATTGTTTTTTGTTGTTTTTTTGTTTTTTATGACCCTTAATATCCTCACCTTTGGGGGAAAAAAAATTGAAAAATTTCCTTTAAGACTGTCAACGCCAAAATTTTTTGCCACTAATTAAAAATTCCCTTTTAAAAAAAGGAGGGTCACTAAGGGCCCAAAAAACCCCTCCCTCTCCTTATTTTTTAAAGAAGAAATTTAAAATATTTTTGTAACGGGGCCCCCCTTAATTTCATTTGCCCCCATGAACGTAATTTTGAGAAGCATTTTTTTAAAACAACTGTTTCTTTTCTGGGAGGATGTACTTTTTTTTTTCCCATGGGGTTTTAATTAAAAACTTTTTCCCGGACTAGGGTCATCTGGCTAAACTTACATGTAAAGGGCCAGAGTTGAATGTTTTTCCCTGAAATTTTTTTAAACGGCCAAAAAATGAAAATGGGCTTTGAATTAAAATTTTTTATGTCCCATTCTAAATATGGTTCTAAGTCCCCATTTGAGGTCAGGTTTTCGAAACTTTTTTAAAAATTCATACGGGCCCAAAAATTTAATTTGCCTCTAATTGCGCTTTTTTTTCTAGTTTAAAAAAATTTTTGTTGTCCCCAAACCCCCTTTCGTTTTAATCACCATTTTTGGGGGTGTACTAAAAAACCATAAAAAGTGCCTATTCGCCCTTTCCCTTTTAAAAAAGTCCGCAACGTCTGCAAGGTTTTTTTTAATTCTAAAGTTATAAAACCTTACAGGGGGCCAATGTAACCCTGGTTTTTTGGGCCCCCCGGGACTTTTTTTAGTACAGTTTTT
This sequence comes from Conus ventricosus, assembly GCA_018398815.1. Taxonomy (NCBI): domain Eukaryota; kingdom Metazoa; phylum Mollusca; class Gastropoda; order Neogastropoda; family Conidae; genus Conus; species Conus ventricosus. Next base: position 96,583,241 of record CM031604.1, read on the forward strand.
TTTTTTATTTCCAAAACAATTGCAGGTTATCAAAATTTCACGATTTTCCCCTGTTTTGTTTTTAATTTTTATAATAATAAATCCGACCCCCCCACAAACAAATTTCTTTTAAACTGAAAAATTGGGGAATTGTAAAATTTCATATCGAAATATCAGTTTTCCCCTGCCCGGAAAGGCTCTTAAAACATTTTTGGGGGGCCCTTCCCATAAATTAAGTTTTCATCAGTGCTTAGTTCGCCCAAAATGAACTTGAGTAATGAATGTAATGCAAAAAATCGAGGGGGTTGTTTTTCCCCATAAGTAGTTTTGCCTGGAAACAACTCAAATCTATGTTTGTATCTCAAAGCCAAAATTTTAGCAACTCTACATCAAAAAGGTAATGTGTTTACTTCTTCTTCGGTTTGAATTTTAAACCCTTGTTTTTGTTTTGCATTTTTTTAAGTTTGGAGTAAGGGTCGAAATTACCCCTTTGCTTTTTTTTTAGCGAAAAAAAAACCCCGTAAAAACCCAAATCGGGTTTGGGTTTAACCCGGGCTAACTCCTTCCCTTCTTTATTAATTTTTTAGAACTGCATTATTTTTCTTGGTTTCATTTATTTTAAAAACCATACGACTTTGTAAATTTTTTCATGAAGTGAAACCTTTTTGGCCCGCATTCTTTATAAAATACTGTTCTAAAAACGAAGGACGGTTTTGGGGTTTTTTAATGTTCCCCCCAAAATTTTTGAACGAAATAAAAATAAAACGCGAAAAAATTTTACTGGCGCAAAAAATTCTTTGGGCCGCCAAACAATCTTAAAAAATATAGAACCCTGATACTCTTGACATTCCCGGGGACCCAGACTCCCTCTTTTCATAAAAAGGGGGAGTACCCCCCATTAAGCGTTTACCCTTAAACCCCCCTATTGAAAGGGACCACATAAAGAAAGCGGGTTTTTAGTCACCAAATGCAGTTTTATCAGAACCATTTAAAATTTTGCTGTTTTTTTGCGCATAAACTGGGTGGGGAGTGGCGTATGCTAAACTTTTAAATCACCCAGACCCTTTTGGTTAGGTCGGGTGTTTGATTTAATTTTCAAATTCCCCCTTCAGACGTTTTTTTGACTGAATTGCAAGCGCCATTCCCAAAATGACAAACCATTTAATCCACTCAGAAAATAAAAAACAAAAAAGGTTTAAAAAAGGGATCTGTAACAAATTTAAATTTTAACATAAAGGGACAGGTTTTTAGCCCAAAAAGGTTGGATCAAATTTCAGGGGCCTAGGCGACCTTTATTTCGGGGAAACGCCCCAAAAAAAGTATAACAAATAAAGGCCCATCCCCCTTTTTCAAATCTTTTTTTTTGGGGCAAAAAGTTGGGGCCCGGGTCCCAAAAAGCAAGAAAATAAAACAGCAAGGGAAACATTTTTTAACGCTTCAAAGGGGCCTAATAGGGGGAATAGAGCGAAAAACGACTCTATTCGCATTTTACGTTTGGGTTTGTAGGGGGCAAGACAGGCAAAAATCGGCATAACTGATCCTTTATTTCTTTGGGACCCCCCAACAAAAAAAAATATTAGCAAATTTAAGGACCCCTTTTAAATTTTCTACAGGATTTACCTTCAATTTTTAAAAAGATCCCAAAAGGGTTTTACAATAGGGAAAGATCAAAAGTGACTTTGCGTTGGCACGGGGGTTTTATCATGTGCCTTTGCCCTCAGACTCCAGGTAGGAATTTTAAAAAAACTTAAAAATGAAATTTTTTATAGCAGGCAATGAACAAAAGGTTGGGCCCCCCCGCCCAAAAAATTCTGGGGCCAGAAAATTTTACAAACAAAAAAGAACCCCCAAGATTAAGTTCATCAAATTTCCCCGGGGAGCCCAAAAACCCCCAAAGTTTTTAAGCCTCACCCAAAGCCCCGCAAAACCGTTCCCCAAAGACCATGAATTGAAAAGACAGCGCTTGTTTTTTGGGATTAACTGGCCTAGGTTTAAACTTGTCTTTATCTTACAAAATAGAAACCCAACTATTACAAAAACTAATGCCCATAATTTGCTGGGGCCATAACCCCAACTATTTTTGCTTGCAGTAGACAAAGCCAGCTGCAATCCCCCCAAAAAATTCCTGGTAAAGCGTCCACGGCTTTCCCAGTTTAATTTTTTTAAAAAACTTGAAAAGATGTTTAAAAGCTTTTTTTTTTTACCCATGATTTTTTCCGGCGGGGGCGATGGGGGCGGAGGTAAAACTTTGACCCCCCCGCCGCCTCAAATTGGGCCAACCCCAGTGTACTTTTCCCAAATCCAAAAAGGGCCGTTTAAACGCTTGCTAATTTGACCCCTTTGGCTCTCAAAAACAACTTTTTCGTTTTTCTTTCTGTTAGCGTTGTGTCTTCATATAAATTTTTTCGATAGTTTCTCTTATTCTGTTCATTTGGGTTTTTCGTAATTGGTCTGGGTTCGTGGGCAGAAAACTTCTAGTCTTGCTAAAATCTTTCTTGTTAAAAGATCTTTTAGCTTTGTTTATTCTTTCTTTAATCTACCCCCTAGGGGATGCGGTCGTCAGCTCAACGATTTTTCTTTTTCTCTTTTTATATGCTCAACCCTTCCCCTAGTTTTGCTAAATTGTTTGGGTTAATTTTGCCCTTTATCCTTCTCAAAACATGATTTAAGGGGGCCCCTATTTCCCCGCTTGGGGGGGCGGGGGTCGTGTATAGGGCCCCCCCTTTAAAACTGTTTCTTTTTAAAAAAATTGGGTTTTTGCTTCTATTTTTATTTAATAATTCGCCTTTCTGATTGTTTAATTCTTTAAGTTCCAAAGTTTTGCATTTTTGGTTTTTCTTTTTTGGGGGGTTTTTGAGTGGTTTTTAAATTTAGCAAAAAGATCCCTACTAATTTTGGGCCAGCAATGCCCAAGGGAAATTTTTTTTTTCCACTGAGTCTTTTTATAATTTTTACTCTTGGCTAAAAAATTTGATGGGTCTGGTTTAGTTTTTAAGCCGAAAAAATTTTCCTTGATCGCCCCTTACAAACAAAAGACCATCTTTTAAATTTAAAATAATTTTGGGGCTATAAATTTTGGGAGGTTCTTGGCCTAAAATTTTTTAAAATCTCCGACCGTAAATTTCGTTTAATTTCCCCGCCGCATTGGAGCGTGAGCGATTTCCGTGTCCCAAAGGGGTCATTTCACTCATGTCGTCTCCAAGGTTTAAAAAAATATAAACTTTTTCAGCTTTAAATTTCCCGCCATGTTTTTTAAAAAATTAACTTTTTATTTTGTTTATAAAAAAAAGGCACTAGCCCATGGCTCGATCTTGACCCGTATAGAAGAATAAAGAACCCCGGGGGGGGGTGAAGGGAAAAAAGCGGAATATTTTTTGTTCCAAAAAAATCCTTTTTACTAAATTTATGCGGAACAAATTTAACTGTTTTAAATTTTCCCGGGCCTAGGGGCGGAATTTAAGTGTTGTGCCAGGCTTGCGCGTCTTTCTTTTAAAATAGCGCCGATTTAAAACAGACCCAAACAGGGCAAATTGTAAAAAATCTGGGGGGGGCCCAAATTTTTAAGGAAAAAAATTTTATAAAAAATTGAGGGGGCAAGAAATATTTTCTTACACAATGCGACAAAATTTTTAACCCCATTTGATCTATGGCAACCGGGAATGAAAGGGGTGATCTTTTTGTTTTTAAGGAATCGAAAATGAAAAAAGCACTAAAAAATAGAATAGGCGCCGCAGATCTAAAGACGGTTTTTAAATTTTGCAGCTTTAAAATTTTTCGTATGGGAAAACGCTTTTCCATCCCCTTAAAATTTTGAGTTGTTAAAAGCGCTGCACCGTTTCTTTCAAGGACCCTTTAAAAAACCGATTTTCATTGAACTAACTTTTAACGAATACAAACGGTTATTTTTTCATCAGACACCCAAGCAAAGTACAGCATTTCTGACATCTCGTTAGATTTTTACGTTGTTTGCAGCAACCCTAAATTAGCAAAACTGATTAAGGACCAATTAAATCAAGATTAGCAATAATTACGACAGGTGATTCCCTCAAATTTAAAAAAAATTCCCAGAAGCAGGGGGAGGGAAAAATAAAGGAATTTTTGTTTTTTAGCCCCCACAGCAAGATCCTTAAAAGGGATTTTATTGCTGTGGGGAAGTGAAGAACCCCTTCAAAAGAGCAAGGGGGGAAAAATTTTTTAACCAAAAAACGAAAATGCAATGTACAAATTTACGGTAAATCCCAAACCAAAAAAACGCTAGCGGGCCTTTGACCTTATCTCATTTTGGGCGAAATAAAAAAAATTGTTTGGGGGGGGGGGGGTAGAAATCCAACAGCAGACCTAGGTCCCAAAAAATTTACATCTTACAATGTTAGGCTTGATGATTATTTAAAAACAAAATACGGGTTTTGGATTTACCTAAAGGTCACCCGAGGATAAGGGGTTTTTAAAGGAAGCGGGAGAGGAAGGGGGGAGACGTAATAAACATTCAAAATTTATAAAGAAGAAAGAAGCCCCATAAACCGCTTTAAAGACATTTGTTTTTATTATATGATGGCAGCTTGAATATTGTAAAAAACAGAAAATTTAAAAGGTATTAAACTAAAAAATTTTTTATTTTTTTAAAAAAAAATGTCTGTTAAGGTTTTTCCAAAATTTTGCCCACAGCACCCGGGGATGCCAAGAGAAAAGAAAGCGGCAATTTTTTGCTGTTTTTAGAAACCCCCCGAAGTAAAAAACCTTCAATTAAAACCCAAAATTACGCAAAAAGCAACAAAAACTAGAGGGAGGGGCCCTTTCCAAAAAACAGCAAAAAACCAAAAGAAGGAAATTTTGCTGCCTTTAAAGCTGTTACATATGTTAATACGGAAAAATCGACTTTTAAAAAACCTACCGCAGGGAAAGAGTTTGGTCCCTTTTTGCAAAGGGGATAGGCGCAAACCCCCGCTTTACCTCTAGGGGGTTTTTCTTTAGCTCTTGGCCTGGGGTTCTTTTGCTGTAGGGGCTGCTAAACAAAAAAATTTAAAAAATAAACTCCAAAAGCACACAGCTAGGGGTTCAATAAAAACAGCTAAAAATTAGCCGTTTAAACTGACAATAAATAAAGCACAAATTGACCCCAAAACCCTCACGGGAAAAATTTTAAACGGTTTTCAGGCCGATTTTTTTGAAAAACAAAAGACAAAAGTTTTAAACTTCAAAGAAAAAGGCCGGGGGAAAATATTTCTCAACAGCCAGACCCCCCGCAGAAAAAAAAAGGGAAAGCTTAAAAAAAGAAAAAGAGACATTAAACTCGTTTTAAACAAACTCAAATTAAAAAATGCCCCAAAAGGGGGTTTAAACTTTTGTTTAAGAGTCCCAAAAACACAAAAAAGACCCCTTGATATTGTTCTGAAAAAAGTATTTTTTTTTAAATTTTAAAAAAATTTTTTTAGAAAAGAAAAAAGCCAACAGGCTAAGATAATAAGGGGAAGACGTTTTTTTTGAAGGAATGCAAAAAAAAATTTAAACAAGAGCACTGGGAAAATATTGATTTAGAAATCTTTTAACCCCGCAAGCGTACGGGCAAGCGTTGGTCCGGGTATTTCTCAAGTTCCGGGGAAATAAAAATAGAACCCCCCCAGTTTTAAATAATGTTTTGCTGTTTTTAAACACTATTTTAACAATAAAAGAAGAAAAACCCAAAAAGTTGGGTCTCGGGCCCCAAAAAACAGACTATTCTTTCTCATAACGGGCTTTTAAAACCCCCGGGTTTGGGGGGACCAAAATGCTTACACAAATTTGAAACCGCCCGAAGAAGCCAAAAAAGAAGGCTTGGTTGGTCAGAGGGGGGAAGTCTTAGAGATCAGATTAAAACGTTAAGTATTCAACCCATTGTAGGAAAAACTCACATTCCACTACCCCCCAGCATTAGTTTGCAAAAAAAAGCAATTCAAACATTTAAAAATACAGACAACAAATGTTTTTTTGTGGGGGTGTTCTTGCAAGGGGCAAAACGCCGCAAAACGCAGAGGGAGTGTCTTAACCCATTCCCCTTTCTCAAAGATCTTAACTTTAGTGGAATATTTTCCTTTTTGTTTAAAATTTGGTTAAG
>CM031604.1:96590310-96592810 GCA_018398815.1 Conus ventricosus
CGGAGTTAACATTGGTTCTGACTCCATTTCCTATACAGTCCTCGAATGAGACTATAAACCGAGAGGTTCCGTGTGTGAACGCACGCATAACATCTTGCACACACGTAAAATCCATCACCACTTTCGGAAGAGAAGGCCAGTTTGGCCGTTGGAATGGATGACACGTTACACATTGCATGCACCTTCCCGAAGTTGGAGTATGGCTGCCTTAATGGCGGGATAAAAAAACGGTGAATACACATAAAACTCCACTCCCTTTGTTGGGTAGATGGGATTAATACTTGCCTGTCTTACACAGGGAGTGTCCGCAGGAGTATCAGCCTGCGTACGCAGAAAGAAAGAAAGAAAAAGAATCAGACCAGACACCACTGAACAGCACAGTGCACCGTCTCCTCTGGCGGGTTGCAACACAACAACTTGACAACCTGTGGATTGCCGGTGCCGGGACTGTGGCGGGTTGCAACACAACAACTTGACAACCCTGTGGATTGCCGGTGCCGGGACTGTGGCGGGCCGGGCCGGGCTGTGGCTGTGGACGGGGTGTCGGAATGAGCGGCGTGGGTGCAGTGCCACTGAGTTGGCACAGAAGATGGGACAGAGAAAAAAGGAAGCGCTCCGCCTAACTTACAACTGCCTTGTTTTATTTTGTGATTCATATCCCATGTTGAATTAACATAACGTAACATAACGTAACACAACGTAACATAACATAGCATAACGACATGACAATATGTTTATAATTGAATATATATATATATATATATATATATATATATATATATATATATATATATATATATCACGAACAATATAAAAATGTCCTTTGAAAATCTAAAAAAAAGCTCGACCGTCTAGGGAGCAACATATATAACAATTTATATATATATATATATATATAATATATATATATAGAGAGAGAGAGAGAGAGAGAGAGAGAGAGAGGAGAGAGAGAGAGAGAGAGAGGAGGGGGGGGGGGAACGATTGGCTGTCAGCTACACTGCGGCACGTGCCTCGCGCTGCGTGTGTGACCAAGATGTGACGCCCACTGTGACGGACAGCATCCACAACTGAAGGGAGACGACCACTGAGAAGTAAGTCACGAATTATCTCCGTCTTGTTTGTCAGTACAGTCCTGAGTAGTAGTAGTAGTAGTAGTAGCAATAGTAGTAGTAGTAGTAGCAATAGTAGTAGTAGTAGTAGTAGCAATAGTAGTAGTAGTAGCAGCAGAGTAGTAGTAGTAGTAGTTGTTGTAGTAATAGTGGTCGTAGTAGCAATAGTAGTATTAGCAGTAGTAGTAGTAGCAGCAGTGGTAGTAGTAGTAGTAGCAGCAGTAGTACTAGTAGTAGTAGTAGTAGTAGCAGCAGCAAAAGCAGTAGTAGTAGTAGTTGTTGTTTTTGTTGTTGTTGCTGTTGTTTTTGTTGTTGTTGTTGTTGTTGTTGTTGTTCTGTAAAATTAGAAGTGACCTCAGGCAATTGTGGCTAAAATCTTCTTATCTGTCTGTCTGTCTGTTTAACTCTATCTGTTTGTCTGTCTCTGTTCTCTCTCTCTCTCTCTCTCTCTCTCTCTCTCTCTCTCTCTCTCTCTTCTCTCTCTCTCTTCTCTCTCTCTCTCTTAATCTAGAATATTGAGGAATCTAGAATATTGAGAAATGCAATAAATTCACAGAAGCGCAGAGAAAAAACGAAATACTATCGAGAACTAATTTCATCAAATCAGAACCCAAAATTGGTATGGAGAGCTATTAACGAGCTTACAAACAATCAATCTTCTTCAAAATCAACTATAATTAAAGACATCTCTGTCGAACAACTGAACACCCACTTTTGCACTATAGCCAATAAAGTTGTCACGGCTGATTCTTCAAGATCAAACGACCTTCAAAAACTGAAACAATATTGCCATGATAAAAACATCACGTCTGAACTTTATATTCCACCAATAACAGTATTAGAAGTCTATCACTACCTAACACACCTAAAACAGTCAAGTACCTGCGGGGTGGATGGCCTTGACGGCAAAATTCTCAAACTATCAGCTCCAGCAATTACAGATACGTTTGACATACGTCTTCAATCTGTGTATCGACACAAAATCATTTTCCCAATAGTTTCAAAAAAGCAAAAGTCATTCCTATCTACAAAGCAGGTGACAGCTCAGATCCTGCAAACTACAGACCAATCTCGATCATTTCCACTCTTTCCAAACCTTTGGAAAAACACATAAACAAACAAAACATTACACCACCTTAATACATACCACTTGCTTCATCCAAGACAGTCCGGGTTCCGACACAACCATTCATGCCACACAGCACTAATCAACCTGGTTGATGACTGGCTAAACAGCATCAACAACAACAAATATTGTGGTGTCCTATTTATTGATTTCAAAAAAGCATTTGATGTGATAGACCACAACCTTCTTCTTAGAAAATTAAAATTGTATGGCTTATCCACAGGAACTCTTACGCTTTTTCACTCATATCTCACAAATAGGCAAC
>CM031604.1:96600310-96607810 GCA_018398815.1 Conus ventricosus
AAAGACTCCAAATAGAGACCCACAAATGTTGCAAATATGTCCACGATAGCATAAAAAGAAACTCCCCCATCCACCCCCCCACACCCACACCAATAAAAAACCCCCCCAAAAAGACACAATAGAATGGGGTCTAAATTAAATACGAAAGTTTTAATTATTTGACCATGTTTTTATATAGACCATTAGGGCTTCACGTGAAGGTTGACTAGAGTGTCAGACCGAAAACTCTTCCTTCCCCTCTCTCTCTCTTTTCTCTCTCTCTCTCTCTCTCTCTCTCTTCCTCTCCTCTTTTTCTTTCTCTCTCTCTTCTCTCTCTCTTCTCTCTTGAGGGAAACTAGATATTTTTTGCTCTTTTAAAACCTTTTTTCCCCGGGGAAGGGCCTCACATCATCAAAAATAAATGGGACAAGCGTTTGTCAGAAATTTGAGGGTAAGTGGTCTGAAAAATTAATTGTAAGCAATGGTTTTAAGTCTCGAGAGATGAGATGTTATGATCTGCCCATCTTGCAGAAGCAAAAGGAAACTGAAGAAAACTTTTTATTTCATTGTACTGTTTATTCTGACAACCGTAAACGCCGTAGTGAGTTAAATTCTTTTTGTTACCACCCAAGGTCAACTTGGCTATGTTGTTATCCAATGGTTATGAAGGGGTGTAAAGGAACTAGCAAAACATACAGCTGAACCCATGAGGTGGGAAAGAACATCGAACATGAACCGGTTAATTCCAGGATCATCCAGTGTTGTGTGTGTGTGGGTGTGTGTGTGTGTGTGTGTGGTGTGTGTGGGTGTGTGTGTGTGTGTGTGTGGTGTGTGTGTGTGTGTGCCTGGTGCGGCGTACGTGCGTGCGTGCGTGCGTGCGTGTGCGTGCGTGCTTTGCGTGCGTGCGTGCGTGCGGGGCGTGCCTGCCTGCGTGCGTGCGTGCGTGCGTGCGTGCGTGCGTGCGTCGGCGTGCGTGCGTGTGTGCGTGGTGTGTGTGTGTGTGTGGTTGTGTGTGTGTGTGTGTGTTAATGAAAAACGGTTTCGGCATCTAACCTGTACAGTTAATGTTCGTAATAGTCTCATTCATTGTGAATGTATATGTCTGTTTCTCTTTTTTCAGATTTCATTAAAAAAGGGAAAAAAAAAAGAAAAAAGCAAGCCACCACAGAATGGATGGTAAGTAGTGTGAAAGACAAAATCGTTCATAGATTTTAAGTGCCAGAAAGCGCTAGGGAAAAGAACACACCCCACACACACACACCACACACACACACCCCACACACACACACACCACACAACCACACACAAATAAGAAAGAAGAAAGATAGAAAGAAAGAAGGAAAGAAAGAAAGAAAAAAAAGGAAAGAAACTCGCAAAAAGCGAACCAAAACCCCCACGAAATCACAGGTCGCAAATGCTCGCTTTATTTTCCCGTCTAGCATCAAACGGGAATTTAGCAAACAAACAAGACAGTTAAAGGAAGAGAAATGCACGAGAAACGACTTCCAAACCAAGCGACTAAATCAGCACCTTCTTGGAATGGAGACACAGAAACACCCTGGAAAAAAAAAACCCCAAAGCGCTGAAATTTGGCAGAGAGGGTAAAAAATAAACAAAATTCTGGTCCAGACCTTGATCAAAGTCTAGCAAACCAAAAAAACGGTAGCTAAAAAGGGGAAAACAGACCCAAAATGAAACAAAACAAAACATGTCTGAAAGAAAGCTGCCTGTGACAGTACCTCAAAGTTCTCCAGTCGCCTCGTTCTTTACAATGTTTACTCCAAAGGGCTCGCAACTCTCAACAGAATCGGTCAAATGTTTGATGTACAAAACATGAAAAGATGCTCCAAAAAAACAAAACCCTAGCAGCAGCTGAACAACATTTCCCCTGTAAATGTCAAAACAGCTAGATCTCCATCACCCCCAAAAGCCCAGACATTAGTGTGCACTCTCAACAACAGGGAAATTACCTCACCACTTTTCCCTTTTCTGGAACACACTTGAACTCACGACAGCGGTGCTGCTTGGGTACAGGGTTTTTAGAGAACTAGCAGTCGGTGCTACTTGGGTACAGCTTCTAGAGAACATAGCAGTCGGGGGCTACTTGGGTTTCAGCTTCTAAGAACCTAGCAGTCGGTGCTACTTGGGGACAGCTTCTAGAGAACATAGCAGTCGGTGCTACTTGGGTACAGCTTTTAGAGAAACATAGCAGTCGGTGCTACTTTTTTGGTACAAACTCTAGAGAACTAGCAGTCGGTGCTACTTGGGTACAGCTTTGAGAGAACATAGCAGTCGGTGCTACTTGGGTACAGCTTCTAGAGAACATAGCAGTCGGTGCAAATTGGGTACAGCTTTGAGAGAACATAGCAGTCGGTGCTACTTGGGTACAGCTTCTAGAGAACATAGCAGTCGGTGCTACTTGGGTACAGCTTCTAGAGACATAGCAGTCGGTGCTACTTGGGTACAGCTTCTAGAGGAACATAGCATCGGTGCTACTTGGGTACAGCATCTAGAGAACATAGCAGTCGGTGCTACATGGGAAAAGCTTCTAGAGAACATAGCAGTCGGTGGTACTTGGGTACAGCTTCTAGAAACCCTAGCAGTCAGTGCTACTTGGGGACAGCTTTTAGAGAGAACAGCAGTCGAATGCAAAGAGTGCTCGTCTGCCAGAAAAGCAATGGCAGCTCGAGGCATTGAACACGCCCTCTGGACTAACTGTACCAGGCAGTTGTCCACAGTTTTCATCGATCATGGATTTCCGCTCATTGATAATGGATTTCTGCTCATGATAATGGAATTTGCTCATGATCATGGATTTCTGCTCATTGATCATGGATTTCTCCATTGATTGTGGATTTCTGCTTAGTGATCATGGATTTCTGCTCATTGATAATGGATTTCAGCTCATTGATCATGGATTTTGCTCATTGATCATGGATTTCTGCTCATTGATTGTGGATTTCTGTTTAGTGATCATGGATTTCTGCTCATTTATCATGGATTTCTGCTCATTGATAATGGGTTTCTGCTCATTGATAATGGCTTTCAGCTCATTGATCATGGATTTGTGCTCATTGATCATGGATTTCTGCTCATTGATTGTGGATTAATGCTTAGTGATCATGGATCTCTGCTCATAACACTGTCCTAGGGCAAATCTTCTGACGTTAGAAAGAACACAAACAAAATGAAGCCATCAGACTGAACTCGGGAACAACAAACGACACAACCAGTTAAAACCGTGTGGAGTTGTTTGGCCTTCTCCAGTGCATGTCAGGCACATGAAGGACAGGTGAAGGCATATTGAAGAAGATTGAGAATCCTCAAACCCACTCCATGAGGAAGGACAGGTGAAGGCATATTGAAGAAGATTTGAGAATCCTCAAAACCCCCTCCATGGGAAGGACAGGGAAGGCATATTGAAGAAGATCTGAGAATCCTCAAACCCCCTACATGAGGAAGGACAGGTGAAGGCATATTGAAGAAGATTTGAGAATCTCAAACCCACTACATGAGGAAGGACAGGTTGAAGGCATATTGAAGAAGATTTGAGAATCCTCAAACCCCCCACATGAGGAAGTCATGCAAACAAAAGGCACTTATCTAGCACAAGGAAAATCAGGGGGGAACAAGCATAAACAACACCCCAGCTTGTGTGCCATTGATCAAAATTTAAGGAAACTACGAAATGGGGAAATTTTCCTGACCACTTCAAACACCTCGACCAAACTGCCAAGCTTGGGGACTGACGAAAATAGCCAGGGGAAAAAAACGAACGCGAAATTTTGATGCAGTCAGAAAAAAAAAAATCGGGAAAAAAACTAGATATGGTGACATGCATTGACGAAATTTAGTCCCTAAAGTGAAGCAGAGCTGGGGATACACTGTGAAGCCAAATGACCAAACAGTCCAGGCCGACGAAAACTGCCGCAACTGGACAATTTTTACGTCCGACAGTGGGGATGGATGCAATGACACAAGCGCTGTCGTGGCTTTCATCCACAAAGGACATGATGAGGACTCAAGCCACGATACGACCGACCCATGGTTCTCTTTCACAAGAGTGGGAAGTGGAATGGGAACCCCGACTGGCGTGAGGACGGCGGGATGGGGGGGGGGGGGTGCAGCCTGCCACTGGACAAGCTCAGACGGAAAGTGCAGCCCTGGCATGCAGGGTGTCCAGAGACACGTGAGAGCAGAGCACTGTCCTGTGGGGCACCAATAACCAGAGGATTGAGACCTGGCCGATCACAGATGTTGTAGAGATCTGGCCGATCACAGATGTTGTAGAGACCTGGCCGATCACAGATGTTGTAGAGACCTGGCCGATCACAGATGTTGTAGAGACCTGGCCGATCACAGATTTTTGTAGGGAAAACCCCAAGTATCACCTCCACGAACAAGATCGAAGCCTCCATACCACAGACCATCCAGCAGAACTCAGCATGAAGAGAGAAAGGCATTTGGGCTCAAAATGAAATTAGGAAACATCTCTAATAGTTGATAGATAGATAGATAGCTAGATAGATAGACAGACGACAACAGACAGACAGACGTGGATAGATGGATAGATGATAGATAGATAGATAGATAGATAGATAGATAGATAGATAGATAGATAGACAGGCAGACAGACAGACAGACAGACAGACAGACAGATAGATAGATAGATAGATAGATAGATAGATAGATAGATAGATAGATAGATAGATAGATAGATAGATGGATAGACAGACAGACAGACAGACAGACAGATTTAAGACCAACCTCTTCACCAACCTCCACCCTCCCCAACCATTCTTTACCTCCTCTTCCTCATCCACCTTTGATTATTTTTTCCCCAGTGGTTCTGTGTGTGGCAAATTCATCGTCAAAAAATGACGGGGGAATTGTTGTGTTTATCACCGTACTTATCTTGTTCCACGTGAAAAGATAGCTATATGTTAAAAATGACGGAGAAATTCCTGTTCATCACATTACTTATCTTGTTCTACTTGCAAAGATAGGTATTTATTAAAAGAGACATGTGCCCATATTGAAATAGACATCGGCATGTTGATAGAAAGAGACTAAAAGAAAGGGAAAGAGACAGGGTGAAGGAGAGTAGAGGGAAAGAGAGAAATGGAGGAAAAGAGAGAGAGAGAAAGGAGTAGAAGGGAGGGGGGAAGGCGGGTGGGGTGGGGGTGGGTGGGTGGGTGGGGGAGGAGTTGATTGACGTGGAGATGCAAATGGGGTGGGGGTGGGGGTGAGGATGGAAGAGGTGTATTCAGCTAGTTTACTCCTTCGTCCATTCATTCGTTTGTTCGTTGATTTATTCTGTCTTGCATACTTTAGTGTTCCTTTATCGACTTGCTGTTGTTTCAGGTGAACAAAACGCCAAACAATACGACTGGAAAGATTCGAACCTCGCTCTCTTTGGTTCTGACACAGAGCGACAAGTGAAAAGTGAGTGAGTGAGCGAGTGTGTGTGTGTGGATGAGTGAGTGAGTGAGTGAGTGTGTGTGTGTGTGTGTGTGTGTGTGTGTGTGTGTGTGTGTGTATGTGTGTGTGTGTGTGTGTGTGTGTGTGTGTGTGTGTGCGCGTGCGAGTGTGTGTGTGTGTGTGTGTGTGTGCGTGTGTGTGCGTGTGTGTGTGTGTGTGTGTGTGTGTGTTGTGTGTGCGTGCAAGCGTGTGTGTGTGTGTATGTGTGTGTGTGTGTGTGTGTGTGTGTGTGTGTGTGTGTGTGTGTGTGTGTGTGTGTGTGTGTGTGGTGCACGTGCGCGTTGGTGTGTCTCGCGGGGGTGCCATATTGTGAGCGGCATACATACAAGGTTTGCGTGTGTGTGGGCGTGCTTACGCACGTGTGATGTGAGCGTGGACATTAATGCACCACAGAGAGAGAGAGAGAGAGAGAGAGAGAGAGAGAGAGGCTATATTTACATTCCAGAGGAGAGGATAACCGAGAGAAGCCGGTTTATTCGTTGAGCGGCTTTCCGTCAATAGACTTCTCTTGGGAAAGGGAGGAGGGAAGGAGAAGCTGGGAATGGGGCAAACATAACCTGTGCCGACACTACCCTCCCAACCATGACGAAAAAGAACAGAAAAGATGGGAAGAGCGTACAGCAGATGACGACAAATTCATTTTGCAGATGAAGGCATACTGACATCCTTCCTGTGAGGTTGGAACAATGAACGTCCCAACGAATGCTCTCTCTCTCTCAATCTTGTTAATACCGCAGATAAAAAAAAAAGAAAAAAAAAGATAAAAACCGTCCGTTAAAAATCCGTCACCTGGAAACCGCAGCAAAATATAGTCTAACCCCCCCCCCCCCCCCCCCTTCCACTACATTCCTTTCATTGCTTCCCTCTTCCAACAGGTGCGTTGTGCAAACTGTGTGTCCCAATGGTAAGTACGTTTACAACAATGGGCCAGTCACGGACCCCGACATGGTATGAATAATACGTCTCTTCTGTCTTCGTGTGTGTGTGTGTGTGTGTGTGTGTGCATGCATATGTGTGTGTGTGCGGGCGGGCGCGCGTTTGAGTGCACGTGTAATTGCACATGAATATCTTGCGATTCGCGCGAAGAGGAGTCAGCGAGACGTGAACGTGCGTGGCGCACAGCGGGGCGAGAGGTGGGACTGCAGATCTGGCGAATCGTCCACTTCCAGGTCACTGACTGGCCATCGGAGGACTATGGCCGCTTCTACAATGGCGACTCCTACATCGTTCTTCATGTGAGTGCATTATGGCTGCCTGTAGCTTTTTTCTCTCTCTCCAATCCTCTTTTCTTTTCACAAGCGCTTCGGTCATTATCCCTATCCACCCCCCCCCCCCCCACCCCCTGAGACATAGTCGGGAAGATTTCTGAATTTGTTCATTGAGACATCTTGGTCAATAGAATATCTTTGCTTCGGAGGAGAAATGTGGATATATATTGTCACCTAGGAGAAGAAATGTGGACATATATTGTCACCTAGGAGGAGAAATGTGGACACATTGTCACCTAGGAGAAGAAATGTGGACATATATTGTCAGAGCTTCGGCTCTTTCCGATGAAATGTTGATTTGTTGTGATCTTATATCATCGCGTGTTCACACGTCATGTTAAAGTGATTTTCATATTAACCCTGACCACATAGTTACCGACCTTTGCCGGAAAATAGCGTTTGTCCCGAAGGGAAGGTACATAAGGAAATAGCGTTTGTCCCGAAGGGAAGGTACATAAGGAAATAGCATTTGTCCCGAAGGGAAGGTACATAAGGAAATAGCATTTGTCCCGAAGGGAAGGTACATAAGGAAATAGCATTTGTCCCGAAGGGAAGGTACATAAGGAAATAGCATTTGTCCCGAAGGGAAGGTACATAAGGAAATAGCGTTTGTCCCGAAGGGAAGGTACATAAGGAAATAGCATTTGTCCCGAAGGGAAGGTACATAAGGAAATAGCGTTTGTCCCGAAGGGAAGGTACATAAGGAAATAGCGTTTGTCCCGAAGGGAAGGTACATAAGGAAATAGCGTTTGTCCCGAAGGGAAGGTACATA
>CM031604.1:96612810-96678754 GCA_018398815.1 Conus ventricosus
GCGGTGGGGTGAAATGAGCGGCGGTGGAGTGGGTTTCCTCTGAGAGGGCACAGAATATGCGAGAAGATAAGACGGAGACCAGAAAGTGTATCTAATAATTTACCTGGCTTTCTACAGTGTCTGTACTTAGGTATAGTATATCGTCATATTTATCTAGCTTTCTATAGTGTCTGCAATTAGGTATATCTTTGAGATTCTGTGCACACGATTCTCCATCTTTTTCCTCTGCAAAATGTGAGTGTATTTCAATGTATTTCTTTTGATGATTCGTTGTTGCAAGGATGCAGTATTTCTTTATGGCAAAGATTCTGGAAGCTTATGTTGAAACTTTGGAGGTTCTTCTTTTCTTTTTTCTTTTTCTTTTTCTTTTCTTTTTTCGCATTGGCTCTTCTCGGTAGTATATATGCCTTTTAAAAAAATTCTTTTACAGTTACGTACATTGTTTCATTTACCATGATTTCTGTTCGTAGTGTGTGTGTGTGTGTGTGGTGTGTGTGTGTGTGTGTGTGTGTGTGTGTGTGTGTGTGTGTAAATGATAATAAAACCTTGGCTGAGATGTCTTCAATTTTCATTACAAGAAAGGGAGCAAATATCAGAATCTGCCACAGTTAAAATACATGATTTTAAAGGACGGGGAAATGAAAAAAAGTAACCCTCTCTCGTGTACGTCCCAGTCACACAGTGAGCACTGGGGGGTATTGACAACCAGTCACACAGTGAGCACTGGATGGGGTATTGACAAACCCAGTCAGACTAGTGAGCACTGGAGGGGGTATTGACAACCCAGTCACACAGTGAGCACTGGATGTATTGACAACCCAGTCACACAGTGAGCACTGGATGGGGTATGACAACCCAGTCACACAGTGAGCACTGGATGTATTGACAACCCAGTCACACAGTGAGCACTGGATGGGGTATTGACAACCTGCAGTCACACAGTGAGCACTGGATGTATTGACAACGCAGTCAGACAGTGAGCACTGGATGTATTGACAACCCAGTAGACAGTGAGCACTGGAGGGGGTATTGACAACCCAGTCACACAGTGAGCACTGGATGTATTGACAACCCAGTCACACAGTGAGCACTGGATGTATTGACAACCCAGTCACACAGTGAGCACTGGATGTATTGACAACCCAGTCAGACAGTGAGCACTGGAGGGTGTATTGACAACCAGTCACACATTGAGCACTGGATGTATTGACAACCCAGTCACACAGTGAGCACTGGATGTATTGACAACCCAGTCACACAGTGAGCACTAGATGGGGTATTGACATCCCAGTCACACAGTGAGCACTGGAGGGGTATTGACAACCCAGTCAGACAGTGAGCACTGGATGTATTGACAACCCAGTCACACAGTGAGCACTGGATGGGGTATTGACAACCAGTCACACAGTGAGCACTGGAGGGGGTATTGACAACCCAGTCACACAGTGAGCACTGGATGTATTGACAACCCAGTCACACAGTGAGCACTGGAGGGGGTATTGACAACCCAGTCAGACAGTGAGCACTGGATGGGGTATTGGACAACCCAGTCAGACAGTGAGCATGGATGTATTGACAACCAGTCACACAGTGAGCACTGGATGGGGTATTGACAACCCAGTCACACAGTGAGCACTGGAGGGGGTATTGACAACCAGTCAGACAGTGAGCACTGGAGGGGTATTGACAAACCCAGTCACACAGTGAGCACTGGATTGTTGAAAACCCAGTCACACAGTGAGCACTGGAGGGGGTATTGACAACCAGTCAGACAGTGAGCACTGGAGGGGGTATTGACAACCCAGTCAGACAGTGAGCATGGATGTATTGACAACCCAGTCACACAGTGAGCACTGGATGTATTGACAACCAGTCACACAGTGAGCACTGGATGTATTGACAACCAGTCACACAGTGAGCACTGGATGGGGTATTGACAACCCAGTCACACAGTGAGCACTGGATGGGGTATTGACAACCCAGTTACACAGTGAGCACTGGATGGGGTATTGACAACCCAGTCACACAGTGAGCACTGGAGGGGGTATTGACAACCCAGACACCAGTGAGCACTGGAGGGGGTATTGACAACCCAGTCACACAGTGAGCACTGGAGGGGGTATTGACAACCCAGTCACACAGTGAGCACTGGAGGGGTATTGACAACCCAGTCACACAGTGAGCACTGGAGGGGGTATTGACAACCCAGTCACACGTGAGCACTGGAGGGGTATTGACAACCCAGTCACACAGTGAGCACTGGATGGGGTATTTGACAACCCAGTCAGACAGTGAGTACTGGAGGGGTATTGACAACCCAGTCACACAGTGAGCACTGGATGTATTGACAACCCAGTCACACAGTGAGCACTGGATGTATTGACAACCCAGTCACACAGTAAGCACTGGAGGGGGTATTGACAACCCAGTCAGACAGTGAGCACTGGATGGGGTATTGACAACCCAGTCAGACAGTGAGCACTGGATGTATTGACAACCAGTCACAGTGAGCACTGGATGGGGTATTGACAACCAGTCACACAGTGAGCACTGGAGGGGGTATTGACAACCCAGTCAGACAGTGAGCACTGGAGGGGGTATTGCCAACCAGTCACACAGTGAGCACTGGATGTATTGACAACCCAGTCACACAGTGAGCACTGGAGGGGTATTGACAACCCAGTCAGACAGTGAGCACTGGAGGGGGTATTGACAACCCAGTCAGACAGTGAGCACTGGATGTATTGACAACCCAGTCACACAGTGAGCATCTGGATGTATTGACAACCCAGTCACACAGTGAGCACTGGATGTATTGACAACCCAGTCACACAGTGAGCACTGGATGGGGTATTGACAACCCAGTCACACAGTGAGCACTGGATGGGGTATTGACAACCCAGTTACACAGTGAGCACTGGATGGGGTATTGACAACGCAGTCACACAGTGAGCATGGAGGGGGTATTGACAACCCAGTCACACAGTGAGCACTGGAGGGGGTATGACAACCCAGTCACACAGTGAGCACTGGAGGGGGTATTGACAACCCAGTCACACAGTGAGCACTGGATGGGGTATTGACAACCCAGTCACACAGTGAGCACTGGAGGGGGTATTGACAACCCAGTCACACAGTGAGCACTGGAGGGGGTATGACAACCAGTCACACAGTGAGCACTGGATGGGTATTGACAACCAGTCACACAGTGAGCACTGGAGGGGGTATTGACAACCCAGTCACACAGTGAGCACTGGATGGGGTATTGACAACCCAGTCACACAGTGAGCACTGGAGGGGGTATTGACAACCCAGTCACACAGTGAGCACTGGATGTATTGACAACCCAGTCAGACAGTGAGCACTGGAGGGGGTATTGACAACCCAGTCACACAGTGAGCACTGGATGTATTGACAACCCAGTCACACAGTGAGCACTGGATGTATTGACAACCTAGTCACACAGTGAGCACTGGAGGGGGTATGACAACCCAGTCACACAGTGAGCACTGGAGGGGGTATTGACAACCCAGTTAGACGTGAGCACTGGAGGGGGTATTGGACAACCCAGTCACACAGTGAGCACTGGAGGGGTATTGACAACCCAGTCACACAGTGAGCACTGGAGGGGTATTGACAAACCCAGTCACACAGTGAGCACTGGAGGGGGTATTGACAACCCAGTCAGACAATGAGCACTGGAGGGTGTATTGACACATGCAGCGGAATTTACTCCACCCCATCCTACACTCCTGTTTTTCTTCTTCCTATCCCTTCCTACATATCGCCCTTCACAGTGAGAAAAAACGCCCGGTTACTTCGATTTGTTTTAGGATATCTTCTTGAAGGAACAGGGACTATCGATTTCTTTATTTACACACACACACACACACACACACACACACACACACACACACACACACACGGATATGGCTCCTCGTGGTCGGCTGAGCTATATACAACAAGAGTTTGAACGGAATTCTGAAAAATCAATGTGAATTTGCCAGGTTTTCTCAGATTCTGTTTTAATTATCCGCTGCCGTTTTGATCTGTAAACAGCTGCTGTTTTAATTATCCATTGCCGTTTTGATCTGTAAACAGCTGCTGTTTTAATTATCCGCTGCCGTTTTGATCTGTAAACAGCTGCTGTATTAATTATCCGATGCCGTTTTGATCTGTAAACAGCTGCTGTTTTTAATTATCCGCTGCAGTTTTGATCTGTAAACAGCTGAATCAGGGCTAGAATTATCCGCTGGCGTTTCGATCTGTAAACAGCTGCTGTTTTAATTATCCGCTGCCATTTTGATCTGTAAACAGCTGCTGTTTTAATTATCCGCTGCCATTTTGATCTGTAAACAGTTGCTGTTTTAATTATCCACTGCCGTTTAGATCTGTAAACAGCTGAATCGGGGCTCGAGTGCCAAATGTAGGTCATATGTTCACTTTGAATCCTAAAGCGCAAGTGTGGAATGCAGGCTATGGTTGACGTGAGGAGTGGGGGCTATGGTTGACGTGTGGTGTGCAGGCTATGGTTGTCATATGGTGTGCAGGCTATGGTTGTCATATGGTGTGCAGGCTATGGTTGTCATATGGTGTGCAGGCTATGGTTGACGGTGGTGTGCAGGCTATGGTTGTTATATGGTGTGCAGGCTATGGTTGTCATATGGTGTGCAGGCTATGGTCGACGTGTGGAGTGCAGGCTATGGTTGTCATATGGTGTGCAAGCTATGGTTGTCATATGGTGTGCAGGCTATGGTTGTCATATGGTGTGCAGGCTATGGTCGACGTGTGGAGTGCAGGCTATGGTTGTCATATGGTGTGCAGGCTATGGTTGTCATATGGTGTGCAGGCTATGGTCGTCATATGGTGTGCAGGCTATGGTTGACGTGTGGAGTGCAGGCTATGGTTGTCATATGATGTGCAGGCTATGGTTGAAGTGTGGAGTGCAGGCTATGGTTGTCATATGGTGTGCAGGCTATGGTTGTCATATGGTGTGCAGGCTATGGTTGTCATATGGTGTGCAGGCTATGGTTGTCATACGGTGTACAGGCTGTGGTTTACGTGTGGAATGCAGGCTATGGTTGTCATATGGTGTGCAGGCTATGGTTGACGTGTGGAGTGGAAGCTATGGTTT
This sequence comes from Conus ventricosus, assembly GCA_018398815.1. Classification (NCBI taxonomy): domain Eukaryota; kingdom Metazoa; phylum Mollusca; class Gastropoda; order Neogastropoda; family Conidae; genus Conus; species Conus ventricosus. The sequence goes on from CM031604.1 coordinate 96,617,945, forward strand.
GTCATATGGTGTGCAGGCTATGATTGACGTGTGGTATGCAGGCTATGGTTGACGTGTGTGTGTGCAGGCTATGGTTGTCATACGGAGTGCAGGCTATGGTTGTCATGTGGTGTGCAGGCTATGGTTGACGTGTGGAGTGCAGGCTATGGTTGTCATATGGTGTGCAGGCTATGGTTGTCATATGGTGTGCAGGCTATAGTTGTCATATGGAGTGCAGGCTATAGTTGAAGTGTGGAGTGTAGGCTATGGTTGACGTATGGAATGCAGGCAATGGTTGTCATATGGTGTGCAGGCTATGGTTGTCATATGGTGTGCAGGCTACAGTTGTCTATGGAGTGCAGGCTATGGTTTGTCATATGGTGTGCAGGCTGTAGTTGTCATATGGAGTGCAGGCTATGGCTGACGTGTGGAGTGCAGTAGAGAACAGGGAACCTTCATTCTGGGCCACCTTCGCCCTCAAACCAGTTTTCGGGCGAAAGTGGCCCAGAATAAAGGTTTCCCTGTTCTCTGACAAGTAAGACTTCAAACTATGTTTTCCTAATCATTTTCGCGCATCAGTCATTTTCAATACTATCATTTTTGCGGAGACAGTCACCAAACTAAACTTGGCTGAGACACTGTGCGAACACCCTAATTAGAGGGCTTGGGGTTTGTGGCAGGCAGTACCATGTAACGTGGCCCTAGACGGATCCTATGACCTGTAATTATGGCGCCATAAGGTAGCAAGCAATCCTTCGCCACACGGAGCTATAGACATACGTGTTCTGCGTTTCACAAAATACGTCGCGCACAACATAAACACACACACACACACACACACACACACACACACACACACACACGCACACTCTTTCTCTTTCTTTCTCTCTCAATTAAATGTTATAAAATCCGCACAGACAGGCAGAACGGGGCTAAAACCTGATCACTTAATTTACGGCTGCGGCAGTTTGCAACCAGAGCCCCTAGCCTGCGCTGTGTAAGCGAAGCACACTCGGCTGGGTTGCACCACATTTGGAAAATTCGAGATTGCCACGTCGACACACCGCTTCGAGGCTGTCGCGTGACACGACCGGGTTTGCCATTGTTGCTCGGACTATTGAACAAGAAGGCTGTGTTTTGTTTGCGCTCTGGTGTGACCACTGTGTTTTAATTGTGTTATTTTAAAATGGCTAAAACGTTACTGAAGAACAGGTTTGTTATTCGAGGCCATAAGTTTTACTTTAACTGCATGTTAGAGTATTTGTTGAAAGAATTAGGCGAAGCATGTTGTGAAACCGGAGAGATTGTTTTTCTAGAAAACGAAAAAAGTGAACTAACTGCTTTGGAAATGAACGACTATCTTAAAGGTTTGTCGGTTCAAGGAAATGAAACAAGATGTAGCTAGTTTTAATACGTGTTTGACTATTGATGAGATGGCTCCTTATTTAATAAATGGCGCTGCATTGTTGAAAGTTGGCCGAAGCAAAACAAACCATCACGCGTTGATTGTTGGGAGCTGGCTTGAGACAGCTAAAGCCATGTTTAAAAAACATGGCGTTCATTTCTTAAGGCGGAGGTAAACACGGCTGATTCGTATGCTAAAAAACTTATATTTGAAACATTTTTGCTGTTCCTCCCAAGTAAAAATGTTCTCAGTTTGTATCAGACTTGATTATTTGTTAACTACAGATTCAGTGTTCATGTGGCAAGCTGATCTGTATTAAGATGTGTATACTTTTCTAATTTTAACCAGTTCATCTGCCTTCAAGTGTGCCCTTATGCAACTGAATGGCCTACCACTGACGTAAGATCTATTTTTAGATACCGCTCATGCAGGAGCGGTCGGGGTTGTTTAGAGTTGGCCGCTTTAGCAACAGTGCGCGGGCCTACCATGACGTAAGATCTATTTTTAGATACCGCTCATGCAGGAGCGGTCGGGTTTGTTTAGAGCTGACTGCCTTGAATTTCCACCAAGCACTCCATGACTTTGTATATATTGCTGTGATTACTGGCTTCACTGCTTCGCTTCAACGTCCTGCTTCAACTTTTTTGGCTGCCTTCGGGCGGCCACAGAATGTACTTTATTCAACTGTCTTGTTTATTAAATCAAGCTTTTGATAAATGCACTTGGTGGCTGCTTTGAATAATCTTCAGTTGACAGAGAGACCGGCAGCCGTCTTGAATTTACGGCGCTTAAGCGCCAACCATAAAACCCTTTCCCATTTCCCTATGCAAGCACTTCCTTATTTTTTAAATGTTTGTGCGTGTGTGCTGTTATTGTTGTTGTTTTGTTGTTTTACTGATAATAAACTATATTATATCTGAACATTCGTTTCTTATAAATAATTAAAGGTGCGCGCACACACACGCACGCAAGTCCCCCCACCCACGCACGCACGTCCCCCACCCCCACCCCACGCACGCACCTCCCCCACCCCCACCCCACGCACGCACCTCCCCCACCCCCACCCCACGCACGCACCTCCCCCACCCCACCCACGCACGCACGTCCACCCACCCCGCCCCCACCCCACGCATGCACACTCAAGTCATCCACAAGTTCTTAACTGAAGTTGCCCCAAGCCACTTCTAAGTCATCCTCAAGTTCTTACTTAAGTCATTCTCAAGTTGTCCTTAAGTCATCCCAAGTCACCCCAAGTTACTTCATGTTCTTAATAAGTTCTTGATTAAGTTCTTGATTAAGTCACCTCAAGATCATAACTAAGTCATCCTTTAAGTACAACTAAGTTCTTATTAAGTTATCTTATAATTATCAAAAAAATACAATCTATGTTTTTATCTTAAATAGTAAATGTCTAAGATAGTACACACACGCCTCAAAAAACGTGTCATCGTTGAGGATGTCTTGCTCAGCGTTCTCTGCATAGATCTTAAGGAAGGTCTTACATCCGAAGCAACCGCATTGATTACAATTCTGGTCTATGGAAATGTCTTTTATAGACTCCATGTCTTTATTTATTGACTTTTTCATTTTATAATACGCCATGATCTATTTTTATTAAAAAATTAAAATTAAGTTCTTAAAATATTATTCCATTATAAATGGATCAAAATGATGCTTTGTTATTGGGGGTTTTGGCGTGCTGGTGTCTTTTTCTGCATTTAGTGGCTCAGATTTTTTTGATTTCTTTTGTTTCTGTTGCCATTGTGTATATATTTTATAGCCGTAATAACTGCCCCAACAGCAGCAATGGCGCCAAAAATGGCAACAGTTTTAAGTTCAATATTCCATGAAGACTTTGGGGCCCTTGTATCACATGGAGTTTTATAGCTGGCATTGAATCAACTTGTTCTGGCGTTGGAGGTGTTATGTTTTCATGATGAGTCATATTCTGTAACATTAATTTTTTTGTCTGTTCCACTCTGCTAATTTTCTTCCTGCTTCAACACGCCCAGGATTTTTAATGGTCTCCGCCTGATTCAGCGTTTTCTGCTGATTTTCTGGCTTGGTTACTTTCTCCACCTGGTTCAGTGTTTTCTGATTCTGCTGATTTTCTGGCCCGGTCATTTGAAGGGAAATAAAATCTATATGATTAAAAGTTATTAATCCCATGATTAATGGCGATAACAATGTTCCAAATCTGTAATTTAAATCACAGCCTAGAGACTCTAATGACTTTGTTAAAACTGGATCTTGCGTTAAATCATACGTAAGATCTTGTTCAGAATCAATGGGGGCAAATCTACTGACTAGTTTAGTGTACAAACTAGAACCGTTTGCCCAACACTTTTTACCATTCTCGACCCCAACTGCGCCTCTACCTGTTATGATACTTTATAATGTCTTGTGGCGACATTTGCTGAATCTGTTTATGCTGAATTCAGTTCCGAGGAACTGTTTTGTTTTCCCACATGCTGCCAAAGAATACAGCCTCTCCTTTTTGGGCATAATAGCTTGGTCATCAACTTGGTCATTCATAAGTTCCGGAAGGAATAGGCAGCCTGGTAGCTGTAGGAGATCATCACAGTTATGTCTTTTAATAATTATAATTATTTTTTTTTCTAAAATGAGCACCGAAAAAAAAACTTGTTGCATAGACCTTGTTTACCATTCTGTGTTATTGGAGGGCTATGTGTAGGATAATCAATTGCTTGGTTAAAAGGCTTGTTAAAAATAAAACCGCGATTCTTGGCAAACTAGACTTTGAGGATTCCGCAAAGCTGATTTGCTTCATTGCCAGCTTCGGTTGCTACGAAAGATTTTTCTAGTCAAGCAAGAATAAATTTCAGACGCAATATAAAATATGTAAGAAAAAAAATTTCAATTTATAAAAATATGGCTTCACTCGCAATAATGATAGGCGCGCGGTGGTGAAAGCCGCTTGCTTTTAGAGGAAGTTAGTTTGCATTTGAAACTGCGGATGACGGCGAGTGAAAAAGACTTAACCAAAGCTATGGGAGGGAAATAGCAGCTGCTCAAGACGGCCTATGAAAAGCAGAGATTGAGCTGTTAATTTTATTACTGACACCTCTAGAATAATAACCAGGGTGCATGCAGCTACATATTTAAAGATGTTGATCAAGCAATAAAAAAATACTTATCTAGTACAGGCAAACCAGTCCAGGACATTGCCCCCTACAAAATTCAGTGACTTTTATCAACCATCAGAAAAACAAACGATGCAAGAAATCGGTTTTATTGTCGTTGGTTATGGACCGTTGTGTATTTTGTTGCACTAATATTGGCTGAGTAAAAAATGAACAAATCTTTATTGCCAAAAGGATTTTGGAAGGGAATAACAGCAATTAAAAGTCTAGCAAAGCAGCTGAGTCAGTGAACAAACAGCAAAAGAATGCTATCTAAACAAGCGATTTGGCAAAATTTATTTACCTCGCTAGACGAATACAGAGACACACTTTGGTTCATTACTCAATACGAACGACACCCATCAAATGGATCTTCTCTATTTACACTCTGATCGGATTAGACGGGAAAAAGATTTAAGTACGCACTCACAGTCATTGACATGCTTCAAGATATAAGAGCGGACCCATTAACACAAAAGAGTGCTTCTGCTGGTGCTGTCGCCATACAGCTGATATACCAACGGAGGGGGCACTAAATTATCCTCGGCTGATTAAAGTTGATGATGGAAAAGAATTAAAGGCAAGTGTAATCAATTATTGTTAAACACAGTTGTTACTATTAGGAAAGAGGCATTCCGGGAGTTCACAGATCACCGGCTTTAGTTGAAAACTTTAACAAACAGTTAGCTTGAAAGACTTTTTTCCTCCGGATCACAGAGAGCGTTATTGACAATTCTCGCAACACAGAATGGGTTAGAAGGACTGCCCTCAGGTTTGGCGCGCAATGATTAATGAAGAATTTAAAGGACTAAAACAGTACCACGCAATCAAAAGAAAAACAATAGATGTTGTTGATGGAGAGTCTTCATTCCGGCAAACTATTACCGTTTGGTGTAAATGTAAGGTACCCTTTATTTACCGGGGGAAGCAGAAGGGGCCACTCGCATCAGGGCAACAGATCCAGTTTGGCGTGTTGGACCCGTACGAAATAAATAAGAATTGTACAAATGAATCCGCCGTGTATTATTTTCGAGAAACTGCACACAACATAACAACAGTCCTCAAACGATCTGTTGTGAAGAAGAACTGCAGATAATTCCGCCAGGACACAGTTCCGCTTTAATTAATTTGACGTAATCATATTTTGGTTTAAAATGGAAGGCCAGTAGGAAGCGCAGAACGAAACATGAAGGGTTAAAGGATGCGGCTTGAAAATGATACGGGAGATCATTTCAGGCGTGTAATGCTATTAGGAACCTTTTCTGCGGATAATCATTGCATGCTAAATCATCCAGATTCCTACAATCCAAATCCCCCCAATTGGGAAAAAGAATATCTTGAATAATAAAAAAAATTCGAAACTCGTAAAGCAAACATGAGAAAAAGAATTATATGAATTGATGAAGCTCTGAGTGATCTTATAATAAAAGTTGTGGAAAATATAAAACACCCTGTTTATGCGGTCCTCCAGTGCCGATTGCATATGAAAACTCCGGAATAACAAATCACCGTCTTTGTGTTTTGTTCTATCTAATGACGTCTTTGTGACAAATGTTGTGTTGATCTCAGGTAGATTAGATCGCAGTTTTACGTTGTCAGTTGAAAAGTCCTTCTTTGCCAACAATGCTTCTTTGTAGTTGTCTTGTGATATAGTTTGAGGCACACGCTGCGAGATATTCCCTTTGCTTTTCTTTCATGTGATTTTCTCCTGGCTCGAAATACTGTACATTTGTGACCTTATACCACTAACTCCTTGAGCACCTTTACAGATATCATCCTCATCTTTCTAAAACTTTTGTTTTAATTGAATGCAAGGCGTTTCTTTAGGGTATTCAGATGTATCATACCCATCCCGCATGTTTCTTTGCGCTACTTCCATTTTCATGTATTTATAGATGTATTCTGTAGGATTCTATAACAAACTGTCTGTATCTGTGTAAAGTACTCTGGTCACAGGATTCGAGGGCTTAAAGTAGTCATAAAGAAACTCTAAATCAAAAGCTTTGATATTTCTAAACAGTAAACCCAATAAATACGGCTTGTCTAATTTGACTTTCTTTTTTTTCATCAGTTTGCCAAAAGTGATAATGAAATCTTCTGATAAGCTGAGAATAGGTTTTGAAAGTCAGATTTATGGTTCATTCCTTTGGTGACTAATCTGACATCTTTACGCTGTGCGGATTCTCCTTAGTCTTTTCCAATAACAGATGTTGTTCTTCAGTTGAAAAAGTCTTTTTCTGACGATCTGTGGATTTTGTTCTGAGATCAGTGTTATTCCATGATGTATGGTTTCATGAACTGTTCCTGATCTAAAAGCATTATGCGATGAACTGCTGTCAACTTCAAACCATGTCTTAAATAAATTGCAGAAGTCTGTAATGGGACAGACATATTTTTTTTGCACGATGATTAGGCACAAGTTCCAGGCGGGCTCTCCCCCTTGATCCATTCTTTAGACTTTCTGTGCTAATGGATAGTCATTATGCTGGTCATGGCGTTATGAGATATTCTACGTCAATTCTAGAAGGATAAACCACGTGTTGATAGCGTTAAAACTGCCCAACCACTTTAATGCCTTTTGAATATTATTCGGATCGCCGCCTGTGTTACATTTTAAAGTTACGTAATGGAAGTGATTGCGACCATTGCCCAGCCATACATTGTTTGCATCTAAATACATGAGATAGTTAGAATTTTTATCGGATCATAGTCGTCCAAGTATTTGTTGTTTGCTTTACAGTATGATGCCCCCCGACGATACTAATTCCCCCACGCAATCCGTTTTCAATATCTGAATCATTGGTAAATCTGAAATAAATCAATCTGTACTCCCAGTAAAACTTTAGAAAGCGTCCCAGCTCTGCCCGGTGCCGAAAATGTAATGCGCGGGATCCAAGCTGTAATGTTGCATGCAGGTTTCTATAATTTTCAAAGACGTCCGCCAACAAACATACATCTGCCCTCAAAGTATGAATCTTGATAGTCTCCATCGTTTTACACTCTAACTTCTGCCACGCATTTGATGCATGATGGTACTCAGAGTCACTGATGTCCTTTCCTAGAAGGACTAGAAAAAGGAAAACGCGCTTTAGGTGGAAGTGTGTCTTGTAAAACCTTTCCCAACTGTCATGTTACTCATAAGGGTAAACGCCCTTTCTAACGAGCGTTGGGTCAAAATATTCTTCCGTTATTTGGCAGGACTTAAGGGACCATAGCTAGTGACCTCTAATGATCCATCATGTGTTGCTAGAGTCATATAAAAAGACATGTTATTTAGATTAAAGCACATGTACTTTTTCTGGAATTTGCAATGCATGCTCGACCCTTAAGGCGCTCGGTGACTGCTTGCATTATCAGGTGCGAGTGTAACCTCGCAAGTTGTGGAAAGAATACAGGCACCTTCCATGTCTTTGGTTCAAACTTTTTTGAAGATTGCTTTACTGTGCGGTCTCTAAATTTTTCCCGCAAAAAGGATATGGTTCTTATTTTTGGATTGGCTTCGCCTGATGAAGGCCTAACCCGAAATCCAACAAGTGTGGCTCCCATACGTTTTGGTCTTCGGCTCTTTAAAGATTCAAAAAAAATTTCGATTTTTGAACGTCATTACGACTTGCTGCATTTTTTTTTAGATTTTCTGCAGCACGGCCCTTAAAATTCGGGTTCGTTTAAACGCCATCCGACCTAAAAATAATGAAGGCAATGAAAAATTTGATACTCATTAAGCTTTTTTTCAAAATTTTTGTGGTGCGGGCCTTCAAAAGGGAACAATAGCACTCGAAGTCGCGTAAATACGTATGGACTTGTTTGCAGCCGTTTCCAGTTCTTAAAAAACTTTAGTCCTGGCGGGGGGGTAGTTATTCTGTATTACGTTCAGAAACTTTTACATGTTTCTTAGTTCCTCGCCTTGAAAAGATGGCTTTCTTTTTTTACTTTTCACAGAATTCTTGTTTGCCATGATCTTTTAAAGTTTGCTGCTTAGTCTACCATTGTTCGTATAAATGTTAATGGGAGCCCTGGGGGCGAAAACATTGGAGTAAGTCCAATGATTTTTTGGCTGGTTCCCTATTTTTTGGACTTTTCGGGGACATTAATTGGCCCCAAATTTGTTTCCTCATCCCAGTGTATACATTAACATTTTTTGGGTTTTTTTTTGTTTTTCAAATGATAAATTTTGGTTACCTAAGGAAAGGATATTCCATTAATTTAAAGATCTTTGGTTTTGCCGATGTTAGTCACTCTTTCTGCGTGGTCGCGGACATGAGCGCCTTGAAAGAACACACCCAGAAACATTTGTTGCTGAATTTTTTTATGTTTAAAACTGCTCTCTTTAAAACCAACTCCGAGGTAGGGAAGTAGCCTTGCCTAAAATCGGGCATTTTTAGCCTGTTTTAATCTAATCTTAAGATTTTCGCCCTCTGCCCAACCAAGCCTTCTTTTTGCTTCTCAGCGGCAGCGTCAACTGGCAAGCTTCGTCTGCCCCCGGGTGTTACCCTTTAGAGGAAAGAATAGTTGTTTTTTTAGTCGAGCCCAGACTTCTAGGTTTTCTTCATTTATTGTTACTAGTCGTTTAAAACGCTAACATTATTTTAAACGGTGGGTTATTGTTAGTTTACCCGGGAACTTGAGAAAATAGCATGAACAACACTTGTGTTAGTTTGTTGGGTCAAAAATTTCAAAATCATATCATTCGGCTCTTGATAAACCCCTTCTCTCGAGTTTCCCTTCAAACAATTCGTCTTGCCCTTCTTATCTTCCCCATGCGTCTTTTTTTTCTAGCCAAAATTTTATTTAAATTAAAAAAAAAAATCTTAACAAAATCAATACACGGCCTTTTTTGCTTGGAATAAACAAATTTAAAACGCCCTTTGGCATTGTTAATGTGAGCTGTTTAAACAGAGTTTAATGTTTCGTTTATTTTTTTAAGCTTTCCTTTTTTTTATCTGCTCGGCGTCTGGTGTTGAAAAAAAATTGCCCCCGCCTTTTTTTGAAGATCAAATTTTTTGTTTTTTAGTCATCAAATGGCCTGTAAACGAAAAAATTCTTCATCCGTGATGTTTGAGTCAACAAGCCTTTATTTTTTGTCAGTTTAAAAACAACTAAGTTTACCTTATTATTGAACCAAGCTGTGTGTTTTGGAGTTTATTTTTTAATTTTTTGCCAGCACCCCAAAAACTTACACTAATAAACACGGGCCAAGAGCTAAAGAAAAACCACCTAGAGGTAAAGCTGGGGGTGCACCAATCCCTTTTGCTAAAGCCAAACCCCTTTTCCCTGCTGTAGACGCTTATATCGATGTTCCGTATAAATATGAAACAGCATTAAAGGGCGCAGAATACCTTCTTTGGTTTTGCTGTATTTTGAAAGGCCCGCTCTAGTTTTTTTGCATTTGGTTGTTTGTTAATCTGAAGGTTTTTACTTCAGGGTTTCATAACACAGAATTCCCTGCTTTCTTCTTTTGGGATCCCCGGTGCGTGGCACTTTGGAAAAACCCTTTAAACGACATGCTTTTTATAAAATAAAAAATAATTTAGTAAATAATATTCTAATTGTTTTTTTCAATTTTCACTGCCCCATATATTAAAAACAAATGTACTTTTAAGCTTTATCGGTTTTCTTCTTCTTTATAAATTTTAAATGTTTTTATCTCTCCTTTTCCCCGTTCCAAAAAACTCTTTATCCCGGTTGCCCTTAGGTCATCCTAAACCGTATTTTGTTGTTAAAAAATCATAAAAGCCAAACATTGTGAAGATTAAATCTTTAGACACTGGTCTGCTGTTGGATTTCTCCCCCCTCCCCCCCCCAAAAAATTTTTTTTTCGCAAAAATGATGATAGGTCTAACCCCGCTAGGTAGTTGGTTTGGATACCTCAATTGTACTTTGCATTTTTCTTTATTTGGGTTTAAAAAATTTTTTCCCCTTGCTCTTTGAAGGTTCTTTTCACAAGCAAAAAAATCCCTTTTAAGCGTATTGTGGGGTGCTAAAACTAAAATTCCTTGTGCTCCCCTGTTCTGGGATATGTTGTAAAAGAACCTTTGTAAAAATTTTGCAAATCTTGACGATATTGTTTCTTAATCAGCCCTGCTAATTTGGGTTGTAAAACGTAAACTCTAACGAGATGTCAGAAATGCTGTACTTTGCTTCGTGTTGATGATTTTGATAACACGTTTGTTTTCGTTAAGTTATTCATATGACAATCTGTTTTTTAAGCCTTGAAATTGGTGAAATGCGTTTTTAAAAACAACTCAAAATCAAGGGGAAAAAAAAGCGTTTCCATCGCAAACTTTACGCTAAAATCTTTTTCCGTCTTTGACCGGCCCCTATTCTAGTTTTTGCGCTTTTCATTTTAAATTCTTAAAACCAAAGATCCCCCCCTTTCATTCCAGTTCCCCATAGATCAGAATGGGTTAAAAATATGTCTGCATTGTGTAAAAAAAAATTCTTCCCCCTCAAGTTTTATAAAAATTTTCTTAACGTTTTCCCCGCCCCCGACTGTACAACTGTCCTGTTTGGGTTTTTGTGAAAATTATTTAAAAGTAAGACGGCAGAGCCGGCAAAATCACTTCACCCGCTCCTGGGCTAAAATTTTAAATAAAATTTGATCTGCATAAAAGTGAGGATTTTTGGAACAGTTACCCGTTTATTTCCCCTTACGCCTTTGGGGTTTTTTCGTCTTCTTACGGGCGAATCACCCTGTGCTTGTGGCATTTTTTTAAAAACAAAAAAAAGAAAAATTTTTTAAAACATGCAGGCATTAAAGGGAAGAAGATTATGATGTTTTGATCCTGAGCGACTGGTAAAATGTCCCTTTGACACGCATCGCTCCGCTCCAATGCGGCTAAATTTAAAAGCAAGCGGTCGAAGCATTTTAAAAAAGTTTGGGGCCAAAGAACCCCCCGTTTTATAGACCCAAATGTTTTAATTAGAAATGGCATTTGTCTGTAAAAAAACCCAAGGACAACTTGTTGGCTTAAATTTAAACCCAGACCCACAAAGTTTTTAGCCAAGGTACAATTAAAAAAGACTCAGTGTAAAAGATCAAAATCGCCGGGCATTGCAGCCAAAAATTTAGTAGGGGGGCAGTTTCTAAACTTCAAAACACATACAAGAACCCCAACAGCTAACCCAAATACAAAACATGGAACTTAAAAAATTAAATCAATCGGCAGAGAAATAAAAATGCATAGAAGCGAAAATTTTTTTCGAAGAAACAGCTTTAAAAATATACAGCTGCCGCTACCCATGCGAGAACAAAGGCCCCTTGTTTATGCTTTGAAAAGCATCAGAGGGAATTAACAACAATTTAGCAAAACTGGTGAACTAGTGGATAAAAAAAAGGAAAAGAAAAACTGTTAGGCGCGACCGCATCGTAGGGCGGAGATTAAAGAAAGAATAAGACAAAAAATAAAGTTTTGAACAAAAAGTCCAAGACTAGAAGTGTGATACAAACCGAGACAATTCGAACTAAGTAAAATAAATAAGAGAAACTATCCAAAAATTTTTTATAAAGACACGACACTGCAAAAACGAATACGAACACGTTTAGAGGAAAGGGTCACTTAGTAAGCTTTATAACACCCTTAGTTTTGAAATAAGAAACCGGGTGTGGCTATTACGGGCGGGGGTGGAGGCAAAGTCCGTGCCCCGCCCCCAAACGCCCCCGCCTGTAAATCAGGGAAAAAAAAAACGCTTGATTCTTGAAAGTTTATTAAAAAAATTAGCGGGTAAAGCCGTGGCGCTTTACCGGGAAAATTTTGGGGGAGTTTGCCAGCTGGCTTTTGTTACTGCAAGCAAGATTGGCTTTTGGCCGAGCACTATGGACATTATTTCTTGAATAATTTAGTAAGAAAAGCCCAAAGTAATCCTTGGCTTTAAATCCAAGAACAAGCGCTGTCTTTTCATTTTTCGGGTCATCGCGAACAGAGTCCGCGAGCTTTGCTGGTTTCAATGATTTTGGGGGTTTTGGACTTGGGGAATTAGTGACTTAATTTGGGGTTCTTTTTTTTGTTTGTAATTTTAACTGGCTCAGAAATTTATGTCGTTTTCCCCCAAAACCTTCGTTCTTCCCTGCTATAAAAATTTTCATTTTTATAGTTTATTTTTTTCCCCACCTGGAGTCTGAGGTCGAAGGGCAGCATGTATAAACCAGTCCCACAGAAGTCTACTTTCGCTGCGATTTAAAAATTTTTTGGTTTCTTTAATACTTAAAGGTAAATCACTGTAGAATTAAAAGGCGTCCTCTAAATTTGCAAAGATTGTTTTTTTTGTGCGTAAAAGCCAGTAAAAGGATCAGTTATGCTCGATCTTGCCCTTTCTTCGCCCCTAGCAAACCCCAAAGAAGTACGAAAAAGTGTTTTTTCGTTCTATTCCCCCCTTTAGGCCCCTTTAAAATTCTAAGATAAAAGTTTCCCTGTGTTTTATGCTCTTGCTGTGGGACCCGGGGTCAAAAATTGTGCCAAAAAAAAAAAGTTTGAAAGGAGGATGCAGTCATAGTTTTTTTACTTTCTGTGCGGCCCCGAAAATAAAGGGCGCCTAGGCCATGTTTGATCCAAAATTTTTTCTAAAGCCTGCTGATGTTTTTATTGGAATTCGTTACAGTCCTTTCAAAAGCCTTCAGTTTTTAGTTGCGAGTGGGTTAAAGGTTTTTTCTTTTTCAAAAGGGGCTTGCAATTTAGTCAAAAACGTCTGAAGGTGTAATAGAAATGAAATCTGTAAAAGCCCAAAAAGGTCTTTGGGGATTTTAAAAGATCAGCATACGACACTCCCACCCCGTTGATGCGCAAAAAACAGAAAGTTAAATGGTTGATTTTAAAAGCATCGGATGACAAAACCCCGCTTTTTTTGATGTGGTCGTTTTCAATAGGGGGTTTTTGAATTGCTTAAAGGAGTACTACCTTTTTATGAAAAGAGGGAGTCTGGGGCACGCAATGTCAAGATATCGCTGCTATATTTTTTAAGTTGTGTGTGGCCCAAAAGAAAATTTTGCATCAGTATATTTGAACGCGCTCTTTTTTTTTTCGTTCAAAAAAAAAGTTTGTAACAATAACAACCCAAAACCCCCCCTGTTTTTTGAACTGTTTGATAACATTCGGGCCAAAATGGGCCTCCTGAATTTTCTACAAAGTGTTTTGGGTTTTAAAATAAGCGAAGCCAAGGAGAATAAAAAGGGTTTTAAAAGTTGACAAAACAGGACAAAGTTAGCGAGTTAACAATACCCGATGGTTTTTTCGGGTTTTTCCCTTTACTAAAAGAAGCAAAGAGTAAATTTGAATTACTCTCAAATTAACAAAGCAAATCAAAAACAAAGTTAACATTCAAGCCCGAAGAAGAAGGAGGTACTATTTTGATAAAGACTGCTAAAAAGTTGGCTTTTTCGGCTAACAATTATAGATTTTGAGTTACAAAGACCAAAACTCTTAGAGGGGAAAGTCCGCTCGATCTTGCATTACATTCATTACCTAGTTCATTTGGATAGCTAAGCATGATAAAACTTATTGATGGAAGGCCCTCAACTTTTTAAGAGCTCTTCCTCGGGGAAAACTGCAATTGCGATTTGAAATTATCAATTCCCTAATTTACCGTTTAAAAGATTAGTTTGGGGGGGGTTGGGTCATTTAATTTAAAAAATTGCAGACAAAACAGGGAAAATCGTGAAAAAGTGAAACCTGCAATTGTTTTGGAAATAAAATAATCGTTTCTTAAAAATAATGTGGGGGCCAAAAGAACCGGAGTTACTTAGCGCCTTTAAGGTGTATAACTTTTGAAATTTAAAAGACCTTGCAGACGTTCGGACTTTGAAAAAGAAAGGTGAGAAGGGGCTTTGTATGGTTTTGAGTACACTAAAGATGGTGATTAAAACGCAAGGGTTTGGGGACAACAAAAAAATTTCCTAAATAGAACAATGCGCAATCTAGAGGCAAATAATGTTGGCCAGTATGAATAAAATAGTTCGAAAAACCCGACCCCAAATGGCACTTAGAACCCAAAATTTAAAAGGGGCATAAAATTTGAAATTTATAAGCCCATTTACATTTTTTTGGCCTCAAAAAAGTTTCAGAAAGATTCAACTCTGGCCCTTTTCATGTAAGTTTATGCCAGATGACAAAAGTCGGAAGAGATTAAATAAAGCCGTATGGGGAAAAAAAAAGTCATCCCCCACAGAAGGGAAACGGTTTTTTTAAAAAAAAGCTTCTACAAAAATTACAATTCATCCGCAAAAAAATTGGGGGGACCCACATGATATTTTAAAATTTCTGTCTTAAAAGTAAGGAGAGGGTGGGGTTGTGGGCGTTTGTGCTTTCCTTTTTTAAAAGGGAAATTTTAATTAGCTGGGGAAACTTAGGGCGTTAAGTCTTTAAAAATTACTGTTGTCATTCTTCACAATGGCAGGATTTGGTCAAACAACAAGCAACAAAAACAATATTAGTCTAAAAGAAACAACTTACGCACGAATTGGATTAATCTTCACACTTAGGCCCTTTTAGGATTTTATATACTGACAAATTTTCGAGGGGATGATAAAAAAAAATAACCCGGATTTTGATTAGTTCTGTTATAAAACTATGGAGCTTTAAAATTTATGACAAAAAAATCCTCATTGCTCATTGATTTGTGGGAGATGGTTGTGGAAAAAACAATTTTTTTCCTGCCTGTTTCAAAAAGTTTATCGTTTTAATTTTAATTATTGTGGTTTTCTGTCCAAATTTTAAAAGGAACAAAGATATCATGATAGAAGGTTTTATGGAAAAATGGGCATATATTTGTTATCTGCAATAATGAGTGGTGTTTGAAATTTATAGACTGTTTAGGAACGCGACCTATTTTTATAGATGCGTTCGGCAGAAAGGGAAAATAGTTAAAAAAAAAAAACACTTTGTCAAACTAGCTTTCAGCGGAAGCATGCTGGTAAGTGTGTGGATTTTTTGCCAGAAAAAAAACTCGGTTTTAAAAAACTTTTGAGAACAGTTAAAAACTGTAGTTTTATTTCACAGAAAAACAAGATCATTTTTAAGAATGTTTTTCGCAAAAAGAGTTTTGAAAAAAGACCCGGAAAAAATAGGATTTTAAAAAAAAACGAAATCTGAAAAGTTTAGTAAATTGTATTGAAACAGATAACCCCCCCAGTATTTTGTTTTTAGTTTAAACGTTTTTTTTTGGGTTTTTGAAGCTTACTTGTCAAGAAAAGGAAAACCTTTATTTGGGCCACTTTCGCCCCAAATGGTTGAGGGCGAAAATGGCCCCGAATGAAAGGGTTTTTTTTCTCTGCAGTCTGGGTTTCGTGTGGGGCAGGCTATGGTTTTCTATGGTGGAGGGTATGGTTGCATATGGTGACAGGGTATGGTTTTCAATATGGCAGGCTAGGTTGACGTGGGAGGCAGGGTATGGTGCGGTGGTTTGCAGGCTATGGTTGTCTGGTGTGCAGGTATGGTTGCCTATGGGGTGCAGGCTATGGTTTTCTATGGTGTGCGGCTTGGGCCATATGGAGTGAGGGGTTGGGGGGACGTGTGGTGTGCAGGCATGGTTGTCTATGGTTTCAGGCATGGTTTTTCATGTGGTGTGCAGGTTAGGTTGACGTTGGAGTGCAGGGTATGGTTGACGTGTGGGTGCAGGGTATGGGTTTACGTGTGGGTGCAGGCTATGGTTGTCTATGGTGTAGGGAGGTTTCATTGGTGTGCAGGGTATGGTTTTCATATGGTGTGCAGGCTATGGTTGTCAAAAGGTGTGCAGGCAAGGTTGCAAATGGGGGTGCGGGTATGGGTTTACGTTGGAGTGCAGGGTACGGTTTATATGTGCAGGGTATGGGGTCATAGGTGTGCAGGCTATGGTTGTCTATGGGTGCGGCTATGGTTGTCATATGGGTGCAGGTCGGTTGATATGGTGGGAAAGGGTTGGGTTTTATATGTGTAAAGGTATGGTTGTCATATGGTGTGCAGGTATGGTTACGTGTGGTGGCAGGCTATGGGTTTCCCGGGGGACACTAGGTTGTAATAGGTGAGGCTATGGTTGTCATATGGTGTGCAGGGTTTGGTTTACGTTGGAGGCAGGTACGGTTGTATATAGAGTCAGGCTAGGTTTCAATGGGTGCAGGGTATGGTTGACGGTGGGGTCGGCTATGGGTTTACGTGTGGGTGCAGGCTACGGTTGTCTATAAGTGAGGTATGGTTGGGGTGTGGTGTCAGGTTTGTTTGTTATGGTGTGCAGGCTATGGTTGCATTTGGTGTGGGTATTTCTCATTGGGGGAGGTATGGGTTTACGTTGGGTCAGGCTATTGTATATGGGGTGCAGGTAACGTTGGCATTGGTGTGAGGTAGGTTGACGGGTGGTGGAGGCTATGGTTGGCAAGGTTGCGGCATGGTTTACGTGTGGGTGCAGGCTATGGTTGCCGTGTGGAGTGCAGGCTTGGTTGGCATGTGGGGTGCAGGGTATGGTTTGGGGGGTGTGCCGGCTATGGTTGCGTTGGAGGAGGCATGGTTTCATAGGGGGTTGCGGTTGGGTTTGGGATTGGTGTCAGGCTATGGTTGACGTGCGGAGTGCAGGCTATGGTTGACGATGGAGTGCAGGCTTGGTTTTTCATATGGGGGGGCGGCTAATTGTCATTGGGGCCAGGTAGGGTTTTCATATGGGGTGCAGGGTTGGTTGCATACGGTGTACGGTGTGGTTTCGTGTGGTATGCAGGCTATGGTTGTCTATGGTGTGAAGCTATGGTTGACGTGTGGAGTGCAGGCTACGGTTGGAGGGTGGTGTGCAGGCTTTGGTTGTCTATGATGTGCAGCTATGGTTGTCATATGGTGTGCAGGCTATGGTTGTCATATGCTGTGCAGGCTATGGTTGACGTGTGGAGTGGAGGCTATGGTGTCATATGGTGTGCAGGCTGTGGGTTGTCCATATGGTGTTGTGCAGGCTTTGGTTGTTCTTATGGTGTGCAGGCTATGGTGAACCCGGATGTGGTGTGCAGGCTATGGGTGACTGTGTGGAAGTGCAGGCTACGGTTGTCATATAGAGTGCAGGCTATGGTTGTCATATGGTGTGCTGGCTATGGTTGACGTGGTGTGAGGCTATTGGTTGACGTGTGAGTGGGCTACGGTTTTGTCATTTATAGAGTGAGGCTATGGTTGACATATGGTGTTGCAGGATTTTTGTCGTGTGGTGTGCAGGCGGGTGCCAATACTGAAAGACGTCGCCTGGACCGTGCGGGAAAACCCAGGGCTGAGACACTGTGGATGAGGCTTTTTATACCTGAGTGCCGCTCTGTCTGTATCATTCTCTCTCTCTCTGAGTGAGTGACCGCTCTCTCTGTTCACTCTCTTCTCTCTCTTCTATCTCGCTGTGAGTGCCGCTCTGACTGTATCTCTCTCTCTCTCTCCTCTGCATTGTGTAGTGCCGCTGTCGGTATCACTCTCTCTCTTCTGCAGTGAGTGCACGCTCTGCTTTCTTATGTCACTCTCTCTCTGTGCAGGTGTGCCCCGCTCTGTCTGTATCACTCTCTCTTGCAGCGTGTGCCCGCTCTGTCTGTATCATTCTCTCTGCAGTGAGTTGCAAGCTTCTGTCTGTATCAGTCTCTCTTCTGTGCAGTGAGTGCCCGATATGTCTGTATCACTCTCTCTGTTGCAGTGTGTGCCCGCTCTGTCTGTATCATTCTCTCACTGCAGTGAGTGCACGGTCTTGTATCTGTATCATTTCTCTCTTCTGGCAGTGAGTGCCGCTTGTCATGGTATCATTCTCTCTCTCTGCAGTGAGTGCCTCTGCTCTGGTCTTGTATCCACTCTCTCTCTCTGCAGTGAGAGTGCCCGCTCTGTATGTATCATTCTCTCTCTCTCTCTTGCATCACTCTCTCTTCTCTCTCTCCCACAACATTTTTTAGACGCACGTTTGCCATGTTATGAAATAAAATCATGCGATATGCCACGTGAACCCCGACCATGGAAAAGGATAATGGTGTGGTGTGTCGTCATGCATGAACCTGGTTGGTCTTCCATTCTTTTCAGGACCATTCGAGCTACTGTCATAAAACAACGACGGCCTGCCAAATAAAAGGACAAAAGTTACACCGAATCCGCATTACAAGCGGGCCGCTCACTAATAGCATTGGTGGTGGTGGTGGTGTTTTTCTTTTTTTTTTCTTTCTTTTTCCCTTTTTCCTTCGTGGCCATCCTCCAACGTGCGGAAGTTTTTTGTTTTGTTTTTGTCCTCAACCTACATTTTTTTGTTAAGTGCGTCCTCTATCCAATTTTTCCCCATTTTTTTTTCCTTCTTCCCCCCCCTCCCCCCCCCCCCCCCCCCCCCCCCCCCCCCCCCCCCCCCCCCCCCCCCCCCCCCCCCCCCCTCATCAAATCCACCTACAATGTCTTGTCATATTTTTCCAATAGAGATGGACATTCGACTTTGCTGAGTTTAATTCACGTTTCGTCGTTTGATACCTGGCGTCTGGGGTTTATTCTGTGTAGTGTGTGGTGACTCCTTCAAATATTCTAGCAATAGTAAGCTTACATAATGATTTGACGAAAGACACGCATCCTGACCTTCCCTTCCCTCCTTTTCCCACCCCCCGATCACGCAGGGAGGAGTTTGACGGGTTACTGACGGAAGCGGCGGGGGCCGGGTACCTGTCGGAAGCGGTGGGGGTACGGGCGGCAGTGGGAGGGGGGGAAGGAGCACGGTGCTCTACCGGCTGGTCCGCGCCTCGGGAACCCTGACCTTCTGCCTGGGACGAGGGAACTAGTCCACAGGAGCGACCTGGACAGCATGGTTGCGTGCTGAGCGGGTGGTCCTCCTCCCTGGCCTGCCTGTATGTCTTGCCTGTCTGTGTTTGCCTTGCCTGCCTGTCTTCTGTCTTGTCTTGTATTGTTGTCTGCCTGCACTCTTGTCTGTATGTCTTTTTTTGTCTTGTCTGTCTGTTTGTTTGCCTGCCTGCCTGCCTGTCTTAAGTGTCCGTTTTGGGATGGTCTTGTAGTGCACGGCGTATTCCATACGCGCATGCTCGGTCCGTGTGGGAAGACTGTCGGTGACTGGACACGATTGTAAGAGGCTGGGGGTGGGAACGTGCAAGGGTGGGGAAGGGTTTGGGGAAGGGGTGGTTGCTGTTGGTGTGTGCCATTTTGTTTTCAAGTACGTGGTGGGTCGGGGATCTTGTGCTGTTGTCAGGGGGAAGTGGTAACACCGTGTTCGCACGGACACGCAGGCACCCGCGCACAAACACACACAAACACTCTCGCACATTACACGCATACCGTTGCCTTACGCCTGGCTCGGGAAACTCCTTGTAGTAGTAGTAGTAGTAGTAGTGTAGGGACCGCTATTCAATACATAGGGCCGTTAGCCTTTCAAGGGCCCCGCGCGTTATTTGACTTTTTATGACAGGGTTGAAAATTGGAAGGCACAATATAAATTGTCCTTCTCTAATTCATCAATGCATTCTAAACTGTACTTTATTTTCAATCTTCATCCAGCAATTCTTTTAAAAACATTAGTATTTTTAGCAAATTTAGTGCAGTTGTCAACATCTGTTCCAGTTTGTAATAACTTGTTACTGATATTGAATCTCCCCATGTAGTATGAAACCTGTTAACAAACATTTTTTTGCCTTCCGAATTTCTTGTTCTATCTGTTTTAACTGCTCATAAAAAGTAGTCCACTGTATGTCCGTTTGCTGGTGAAATATTTTGAACTCTTTCAATCAAATCCACCTCGAATACGTCTACCTTTTAAAGAGTGCAAATTTCAAAAGTAAGTTTATTATCTGTTTAGACATGTGTTGGTACTTTTTGCAAAATTGTAGTAGCTCTCTCTGTACTCTTTCAATTGCTTCTGTCTGTCTTTTCAAGTGTGGGTACCAAATGATATTGCATATTCATATGATGCGTAAGCCCCATCCCAACTAACCATAGCTTTATTAAACTTTAAAAACGTTTCCTTTATTTAGGTAATTAAAATTTCTTTTATTAATCAATCAGTTGGTTTGCTTATTTATACATTTTGAATGTGAAATATCAAAGAGTAAATCTTTATCATAAGATTACCCCCGATCCTTTTCTTCCTCCACATTTCTGTACAGCCCTTTTTCCACCATCTTTTTATCATGTTGTTTTTCATGTCAGGATTGTTTTTGCCAACATGCTAAAAACTTTACATTTTTCAACATTTAAAATTATAGATTCCACTTGTAACTACCCCCCCCCCCCCCCCCCCCCCCCCCCCCCCCCCCCCCCCCCCCCCCCCCCCCCCCCCCCCCCCCCCCCCCCCCCCCCCCCCCCCCCCCCCCCCCCCACATCGCCCCCCCCCCCCCTCCCCCCACCCACACTCCCCCCCCGTCCTTTCGCCCCCGCCCCCCCTCCCACCACCCCCCCCCCCCCCCCCCCCCCCCCCACCCCCCCCCCCCCCCCCCCCCCCCCCCCCACCCCCCCCCCCCCCCCCCCCCCCCCCCCCCCCCCCCCCCCCCCCCCGGCCAACTTTAATTTTATGCACGAAACCCCCCCTCACACCCCCCCCCTACCCCACCCCCCCCCCTCCCCCCCCTCGCCCCCCCCCCCCCCCCCCCCCGCCCCCCCCTCCACCTCCCATGAATCCTTTGCTCCCCCCCACCATATATTTTTGGTATCATCAGCAAAAATTTTACTATAACTATTTTACCTCATCTGGAAGGTCATTATAAAAATGTAAACAGTACAGGTCTACAATGCTACTTGGGAATACCACTCATCACATCTGTCTCTGTCGACATACAGTTACCCATCTTATCGTTGTTTCTATTTGACATATAAAGTCTCTAATCCAGTTTAGCAACTTACCTACTATACGTATGCTTCCATTTTTTTCAAGATATCTATCATGCGGACCGTATTCAAAAGCTTTTACGGAAATCAAGGTAAAGTATATCAAACAGAGTACTTATGCTCTAGATGGTAACTACATCTTCCATAACTTCAAGTAGTTGTGATATGCAAGACCTTTTTGTACCGAAAGCCATGCTGGCATACTGCAACAAATTATTATCAGTGAAGTGAGATACTATGACATCTTTATAATGGATTCTAGCAATTTGCATGCAATGCAGGTTAAGCTGACGGGACGATAGTTGCCTGGCTCAGATTTTGACCCTTTTTTTTATAATAGCAGTAAAACTTCTGCCGATTTCCAGTCGAGGGGTAATTTTCCTGTCTCTAATGTTTTTATTATTAAATCTTAATGTGCGGATACAGCTAACTCCTTACTTATTTCTTTTTAGTTAACTTTAGGTGGTATTAAATCAGGTCCCTGCGCTTTAGGACTGATTCAATTAAACAAATTCTTCTCTACTGCATCTGAAGCTAAGGATTATATCTGTAACTGAAATTCCCATTTGATTACTACATTTCAATAAGATCAGGTATGTTATTTGTATCTTCATTAGCAATGACACTTGCGAAGAACTCATTTAAAACACTTCAGCTTTTTCCAATCTGACTCGGCCAAACCCTCCTTTACCATATTTAGAGTATTTACCCCTGTGTTTACTTTTGTACGTTCTTGCACGTATTTCCAAAAACATTTTGGGAGATTTTTTTAATTGTTTGCTATTTTACGTTCATAGCTTTTCTGTTGATTTGATTTCATTTTTGCTCTTATTTCGCATTCTTGCATATTTACTGTATTCTTTCCGTCTTTCGTCAATAAATCTAGTAGTTACGTCTAAGAAACGGAAAGAATAAGAGAAAATTACGTCTACTTTTTCAGTCTTGTACCCCTGAAGATGGCAATTAAAGCCGAAAATTTGGGGAAATCAATCAGGGGTAGGATTTTATGACCGGAAAACCCTCTCTTGTCGACCTTTCAGTAAATGGCGCCTGGTTCGGTTGAGGAGAGGTTGGGCGGCAGGCCAGAGACGGTTGGAATGCCTGCTTAACGCAGTGCTTCCACCACTGCGGACCACGCTTTAGGCTTCAGCACGTTTTCCTTCATGCAAAACAGAGACCAAATCGTTGAAAACATGGTCTTTTCTCGACAGTTTGCATCTCAATTCCACGCATGTTCCCGTGCATGTGGTCATAACAACGTTTGGGGGACTTTGGGACTGTGCTGCACTGATCCTCAGTAACTGAATTGATGTGGATTTTTTTCTCCAACACAGGTAATTGATTAATTGAAGTGGATATTTTTTTCAGGGTTACCGTCGTGCAATCAACACTGTAATTGATTAATTGAAGTGGATATTTTTTTCAGTGTTCTCGTCGTGCGATTACACAGGTCATTGATTTATTGAAGTGGATTTTTTTTTTCAGTGTTCCCGTCGCTGCATTTTACACTGGTAATGATTATTGAAGTGGATATTTTTTTTCAGTGTTCTCGTCGTGCGATATACACAGGGTCATTGAGTTAAATGAAGTGGATATTTTTTTCAGTGTTCTTGTCGTGTGTTATACACAGGTCATTGATTTAAATGAAGTGGATATTTTTTTCAGTGTTCAGTCGTGTGTTATTTACACAGGTCATTGATTAATGAAGTGGATTAATTTTTTCAGTGTTCACGGTCGGGGCGATTACACAGGTCAGTGATTTAACTGAAGTGGATAATTTTTCAGTGTTCTCGTCGTGTGTTATACACAGGTAACCGATTTTAATTGAAGTGGATAATTGTTTTCAGTGTTCTCGTTCGTGCGATTACACAGGCTCTTCATCTCTATACACAGCCGAGCTTTGACTGCTTTCAGGAAGTGTTCAGTTGGACACCAAAAGGGGCCCTGTTCGTATGGATTGGAAATGGGGACAACAGCCACCGAGAGGAAGAACGCCATGACTTTTGCCCCGGAGTCTCTTCATGTTTTCTTTCCTTTCTTGGATCTCAGCATGCGGCGCGCACGCCACGCACTCACACACACTCATCGCACAGGTTATTTCATCCCTTTTCCAGACATTTGATAAATACACCACTATAGTTCCATGGGTCTGCCATAATTCACCTTTGTACTAAACAGGCAAAACACCGACTGCAGTTAATTCACCTTTGTACTACAGGGCTAAAACACCGATCAGTTAATTTCACTTTGTACTATCAGGGCAAAACACGACTGCAGTTAAATTCACCTTTGTACTCACGGGCAAAATCACCGGACTGCCAGTTAATTCACCTTTGTACTAAAGGGCAAAACACCGACTGCAGTTAATTACTTTGTACTAAACGGGGCAAACACGACTGCGTTAATTCACCTTATGTACTAACAGGGCAAACACCGACTGCAGGTTAATTCCACTCTGCACATTAACAGGGCAAACACCGACTGCGTTAATTCATCTTGTACTAACAGGGCAAAACCACAGACTGCAGTAATTCCCTTTGTACTAAACAGGGCAAAACACCGACTTGCAGTTAGTTCACCTTTGTACTAACAGCACGGCAAAACTGTGGACTGCAGTTAATTCACCTTTGTACTAACAGGGCAAAAACGTGACTGCAGTTAATTCACCTTTTACTAACTGGCCCCGGGGGGCCCCCAAAAAATCAGCAACTGCAGTTAATTCACCTTTGTAATAAGGGGGCCCAAACCATCGACTGCAGTTAAGAATGTCCAGGGTCGATCAATGCTTATAAACATGGGCGCAAATGTTACTTTAGAAGAAACATAATTTTATTTGTAAACACTTCTTTCGATTTAAGAAACAAAAAGACACAGATGCCACACAATTCTGTGATCCATGTTGCCGACACGAGGTAAATCTGTGTGTGTGTGTGAGTGTGTGTGTGTGTGTGTGTGTGTTGTGTGTGTGTGTGTGCTGACTGTGCAGAAGTATCTGAGGAGACAGACCATCCGCTGGTCCCTGTCACCGTCCTGTCTGAAGGCTGCAAGAACGTTCTCTTTTGAAAACGGCTCTGTTGGCGCCTAGAAGCTCACACTCTGTACCACCACCCCCTTCCTGCCAGACTTCCCTGTGGAAAGAACCCCCCCCCCAGTGGCTCCCCTTTAACACCGACCTGTTGTTGAAACGGACTTGAGCAACGCCCAGATTTATCTTCTCTCTAGAGTGACTATAAAATTACCTGTAAACGTTAACATTCTTGTGAAAAATTGACATGTTGCCTTTTCTACAATGTGCTATCATTTTTTTCTTCTCATTACATCACCCATGCCCTTAAGAGCGATGTTTACTCACACACTGCGATTCCCATCCTCATCCATGTCACATCAAAGCTTGTGTGCGTTGTTGCACCCCCCCCCCCCCCCCCCCCCCCCCTCCACCTGACATTAGGGAGTTGGGTAAACCAGAGGATCTTGCCAGAGGCGACACTGCATGCTGCAGGTACTTTGAACCCATTCAGTGGGCCAGTTCCATCCAACATGATTACAAAACGGAGCACTTCTAACCAGCCCTCCTACTGACATTGCCATCGACGGGAACCAGCCCGTGGGAGCATTCCTTTGAACAGCTACACATCGTCGACAGTTACTACTCACCTGAAACATGCCAGTGCCAAAGATGTTACACAGCTCGCCATGTGTTGAGGAAAGTGAAAGTCTTCATGAGACGGGGCTATGCAGGGCCACGAATGGGAGACTGAAATGATGCATAATGTTGATAAATGAGGACGACGACAAGGACAAGGGCCTGTACCAGCCGCCATGGCCCAAGTGGGAGACTGAATGATGATCAATGTTGATAAGGAGGACAGACGACAAGAAATGGCTGTACCAGCGCCATTGGCCAAAAGGGAGACTGAAATGGCGCAATCAATGTTGTTAGAAGAAGAAGGAAGATAATGTTGCTTATTCAGCCAGCTCGACCGCATAAGGGCCACTTCAGGGGCTGTCACCACGTTAAAATAACTCACAGTTTATAAAATAATTAAATAAATAAAATTAAATTTAAAAATAAAAAAAATAAAAAAAACAAAAAAAAAAAAAAACCTTTCCACACAATATTAAATTAACATAGTCTAGAAACGTAACCCCCCCAGAAACTTCGATTTAAAAAATCTTTCTTCCGTAAAAACTTTAATCAGATGAAAAATGTTTAATCTCTCTCAAAAACTCAAGGATCACATCAGGCGGAACATCCCTGAACAGGATCTTCATGGACTCCGCTGTAAAGGTTTGTGTCTCACATCGTTGCAAAGTCCAACCACTATAAAAGAACATGTGTCATTGTGAGTGGCGCATGACATGGAATGCACACGGAGCTTCTTCACTCTTTAAAAGGTAAGATGGGTAAAATATGAATGGCGGTGGTGCAGCCGGCACAGAACCGTTTCTCTTTAACGACCTCCGACAGTAGATGGGAGGAAGTCCTTAAGGTTTGGACGGATCTGAAAGAGTTTGTTATTCATCTGTGTGTTCCAATCCTCCTGCCAGAGGTCTCGCACATAATCGTTTGTAATTTTGGGGTTTCACATCTGAGCAGGGATATAAAGTGTTGGACCAGTAGTTTCTCTCTTGTGGCTTCTTGGTAAAACGATCAAAACCATTTCGTTCCCGCGATGCAACATTGACCAGGAACCCAAGCAAGAGTAAAGTTGTAACCGTCCACACTTAACTTGCTAAAAAGTTAAAAAAAAAGTTAAAAGTTCTGGATGCTGAGAAGGTTGCGGCAGCTATGGCTCAAAGCTGACAGCGAATCCGCAAGAACCAGGAAAGTCCCCTCTTCGAAGAATGTGGAGATTATCTTCAAAGACAGTACAGAGTGCAAGTAAGTTCAGCAGAATAGACAGATGATCGAATGGATTATGTTCACAGTATCTGAGAAGGAGCCACAGGGCAGTAGGCTGCCACACAGGCCACTCCATCTTAGATTGGAACGTCAGTGAAAACTTTTTGATAGGATGGGAATTTCGAAACAGAGCCTCAGCATACAACGCCCTTGTACGCAGAGAGCTGGTAGGACTCTTTACGAAAGCTGCAAGATCGAAAACGAATCTCTGCGTGTGAAATAGGGTCCACGGAGTTGATCCGAGGAAACTTGGAAAATTCCGACACAATCCTAGGTCTAGACTGCATTCGCACGTAGGCTGCATACGAAGACCAAAACGGCGGAAATACAGTTAGGTTGGTTTCTGAATTTGGTTTTGAAACTGAGGGTCAAAGACACAGTCCTAGCAGAGATTCTGCGGTTCTGAGAACAGTCGGATATAATATTTAAAGACAGTTTCAGTGCAGTTGGACAGTGAAGGTTCACCGCCTCTGCGTACAGGCTGTACACAGGGGGTGGTGGGAACGCTCCAAGACAGGACGAAGCCTTGATGGTGATAGGGTCCAATGAGTTTGAGGTAAGCGAGTCTTGCGGAGCCGTTACACAGCACAGCGTAGTCAGTTTGACGGACCAGGGCTCTGTAGACGGTGCAGCAAAGTTTCTCTTATCAGGACCCCAGTCGTGGGCGTACGACCCGCAGATATTCAGTGCCTTCTGGAGTTTTCGAGTTTGAGGTTTTTGATGTGGCTGAGAAAGTGATTTTTGGTCAAAAATAACTCCCAGGAATTTGGTTCTTTTACAACTGGAATGGTTGGACTTGTCCGACGATTTCAGGACTGGTAAAGAATCGACGAAAATTGTGGAAATGGAAATTGACTGAGTTTTGGTACGGAGGGAACGTTAAACCCGCTTTCTCAGCCCACTGTTGGATTTGTTGACACAAAGTTGAGTCGACGCTTGTTCGCTGTGGCGTAAGAAGCTCCAACTGCAGATACAGCGCGAAGTCGTCAACAAACAGAAGAGGGACTCAGTTGCCCTGGCTTACCGATTGTGTACAATGTCATTTATTTTAATACTGGAAAAGGGCTGGAGAAAAGGATGCTCCCTGAGGAACACCCAACTCCTGCCCAGGGATGTCAGAGAGTGTGAGTGTGGTGGCCAAACACGCACCTGGAACTGTCGATGATCGGCTAAAAAGGATCCTGAATGAACAGAGCTGTGACCCCGAAAACCAAGTCTGTGCAGGTCCTGAGGATTCCTGCTTTCACGTGGTGTCGTACGCCTTTTCGAGGTCGAAAAAGATAGCATCCACATGCTGCTTGCTTGTAACAAAGAGCGTTCGGATGGTGGTTTCCAGACGGAATTAGATGTCAACCGGTCGAATGGTACTCCGGAAACCGCCCTGTTCACTGGCAAATGACCATCGGTTTCAGCTTCCACATCCAGACGGAGTTGACCATCTTTTCCATAAGCTTACAGAGGCGTGTGGTCAGAGCGAATTGGGCGATAGTTGAAGGGCTTCGGTAAGGTTCCTTTCAGGCTTGGAATGGGAATGGTCAGGGCTTTCGCCAGGAGGGCGGAAAAAGGACCCTGTGGTCCAGATATGGTTATAAACTTGGTGAAGAGTCTGGGAGACAGCTTCTGGAATATGTTCACAACCTGATTATGAATGTATCCAGACCAGGGGCAGGTATCAGTGCAGGTTTGTAAAGCTAATTGAGTTCAACGATGAAAAAAGGAGATTATAGGTTTCAGAGTTGTTGAGGTGAAATTGATGAAAGATTTCCTTTATCTCATAATCTCTTTGTTTTCTTAAAAAGACTCAGATTATTTGAAGATGAGGAGTTCTGTTGGATGGTGGAGGCCAACAGATTGGCAACAGCTTGTTTGTCAGTGATCAGAGCATCGGCAAGTTTCAAGTGATGAATGGAGGGGTTGGTGTTCTTCCCTTTGATTTTTCTAATGATGTTCCAAACTTTTTTCTTGGAAGTTTTAGATGTCAGCCTGGAGCAGAAGCTTCTCCAGGACCGACGTTTACTGATTTTAAAAGTGTATCTCGATTTAGCACGGAGTTTCTGATGGGCTCGAGCGTTGGGACCCGAAGGTCGTTGGTATACCCGACGCTGAGCCCGTTTGCGAACTTTGGAAATTTGTTGGCAGTCTGAATCGAACCAGGGTGTTTTTGGCATTTGAAGTTTATCGGAAGACACTGGAATACAGGCTTTAGCACATTTGATTACAGTGTTAGTCAGAGATTCTGCTGGGTCTGGACTCTGAAAAAAATCAGTGTCCTGGAATTCTTTTGAAATAGTGGTTGCAAATAGATCCCAGTTTGCTTTCTTATAATTGAGATGTTGAGAGACAGAGGCGGTTTCAGTTATTACAGGTTGTAGAAGGACAGGGAAATGGTCACTTCCGTGCAGATCGTCATGGACAGACCACTCATAGTCCAGGACCAAGCGAGGGGTCCACAAAAACGACAAATCTAAGCCACGAAAAGTGAACCTGTGGAAGAGTGGAGATAAGTTGCAGATCCGGGGTTCAGACCAACACAAAATCCAAATCTGAAAGACATCCTCAATTAGCAAACCTTGGTATGACTTACTGGCACTACCCAAAGAGGATTGTGACGTTTTTAAGTCACCCAACAGAAAAAAAGGTCGAGGAAGTTTCTATCAGACTGACAAGGTCTGCGACAAACCGGGACAGGAGAGTGAGAGATAAAGGGACCAGACTGTCACAGTCTTGTGGGAGTGACTCTCGCAGCTACAGCTGAAGGGAGGTTAGACAGAATGACAGGACTATACAACAAAGTTTTGTTGATAGGAGAGGGGCAACACCGCCCGACAGTCCCAACGTGGAGGTTGTGCCAGTTTCGAAGAATTTTAAAGCCAGAAAGAGTAAAAGGTTTCTGGCTTTGAGTTTGAGTTTCTTGAAGAGCCACGACGGAAGGTTTTAGAGACTGACACAGAAGCTGCAAGTCCTCGAAGTTGGAATTTAGACACGGATATTCCAAATGGAATATTGTACTCATCCATGGTGAGAGGCGAAAAGGAGAGAAATAGTCATCTCCTCATCAACGTCCGCATCTAATGGAGCAAATTTATTTGTTAGTTTCACTGGACTGTGGGTGGCCTTTGGACCTGCTGGCAGACTTGCCCGCAGGTGACAAAGGCCTGGGGAGTTTGGTGCGATGGTGGAGGTCTGGGATTTTGGGAGATGGTGGGAAGGTTTCTTCCTCCTTCCCACCGGGATAAAAAGGAATGTTTAAAAAAAGTAAAACGAGACATTAAAACTCTGTACTAAACAGCTCACATTCACACATCAAAGGGCGTTTTATACTTTAGTTTATGAGTCCAAGCACAAAAAGACTGTTGATATTGATATCTGATTAATTATTTGTTCATTTAAATAAATATTTTGAGTTAGAAAAGAAAATCAGCATGGATAAGATATATGAAAGTCAGCGAATTGTTTGACAGCAATGCGTAAGGAAAAGAGCGTTTGTCAAAAGCTTTATATGATATTAATCTAGAAGTCATTGAACCAACAAACGTACAGGCAAGTGTTGTTCATGCTATTTCTCAAGTTCCAGGTAAACTAACAATTAGACCCGCCAGTTAAAGTAATGTTAGCTGTTTTTAATTGACGATAAAACAACTTATGAAGAAAATCTAGAAGTCTGGGTCTCAACTATAAACAACGGTTATTCTTTCTCGTAATGACTTACCAACCTGGTTGGGCAGGACCAACTCTTGCACAGTTTGATGCGGCGCTGAAGAAGCCAATGAGAGGCTCTGGCTGGTCAGAGGGCGAAGTCTTAGAGATCCAGATTAAAAAGGCTAAGTCTGCAACGATTGTAGGCAAGTCTTAACTTTCCACTACCTCCTGCATTAGTTGCCCACAAAAAAAAAAAGCCATTTTAAACATAAAGAATACAGGACAACACTGTTTTATGTGTGTGATTCCTTGCTAGGCTGCATTACGTCGCCCCAACCCGCAGAGAGAGTGTTAACTATCACCCTTACATCATGATCTTAACTTAGTGGAATATCTTCCTGTTAGCGGTGGACAAAATTGATCAGTTTGAAGATCAAACAAACAAAAATACTGTTAATGTATACACATGGGATGAGGAAACAAATTTGGGCCATTAGAGTGTCCAAGAACAGTCCAACGATAGCGCGAGCCAGCCAAAATCATGTTGCTTATTACGCTGCTTTCGCAGCGGGGCTTCCGCATTACACATTGCTACGAACAATGAGTAGATTACTGGGCGATATACTTCAAAAATTGAGCATAAACAAGAATTCTGTGCAAATGTAACCCCCATGAATTCCATCTGCTCCAGCCGCAGCGAAACATAGAAACATTGTATCGGCCTGTTGACTGTAATACAGCACTAATTCCGCAGAGAAGGCAGTAAGGTTTAGTTTTAAGAACTGGAAACGGATGCAACTTACTCCATATGTTGTTTACGCAGAACTTCGAATCCCTCATTGTTGTTATGAAGGACAAACCCCACAGAGGACTTCCTAAAACAGCCCCTAGTGAGTAATTCACCAGATTTGTTCATTTGCCTTCGGTATTGTCAGGTCGGATGGTTGCCCATTTCTGAATCCAGATTGTATAGAGGACCAGATGCTGCAGAATACTTCTTTTAAACGATGCAGCAACGTGAGTAACGCCGGTTCTAATAATCTAAATTTTCTGATATCATTATGGGCCTGAAGACCAACATCAGTATGACTCAGCCACACATTGTTGGATTTGTGGGCGGCGGCCTTTGTTGCCGCTGGTTTAGGCGCAGCGAATTCGAAAGAAGAGACCATGATCACATCAGCGGAAAGTCAGGGAGCAGCGCACAACAACTGAATCTTCTCTAAAGGTTTGACCCCAAGGCATGGAAGCTGCCCTTGTATTCTTCATAACTTGCGGGGTTACGGACTCTCACCTTATAATGCAAGCAGTAAGCAACGCCTTTAGGGTGTCATCAGAAAAAGTACATGTGTTTCACCTTTAAATTACATGTCTTTTTATGGGACTCTATGCCAGCACATGTGGGTTCATTAGAGTCGCTGCTTGTCTTAAAGGTCCTGTCCATAACGGAGAATATTTTGGACCCAACTCTTGTTTAGAAAGGGGCGTTTACCCTTATGAATTAAATGAGCAGTTGGGAAAGGTTTGATGAAGATCCACTTCCTCCTAAAGGGGCGTTCTTTTCCGAGTCTTAGAGGAAAGGACATCAGCAGATTCTGATTACCGGCATGCTCAGTCTGCGTGGCAGAAGTTTGAGTGTAAAACGAGGGAGACTATTCATTGATTCATACTTGATGGCCGATGTATGGTTATGATGGCGGACGTCTCTGAAAATTACAGAAGACCTGCATGAAACATTAATAGGCCTGCGATCCTGCACCATTTCATTTCTGCGCCCGGGCGGTATGGTTGGGATGCTTTCTTAACAATGCCTACCGGATCGACGAGTCGGACCGCGAGGATTTCCTCTTTCTGAATACCGGAGCGACCGAGATCGACCGTGAATACTCGGTCAACGAGACTTTCGCTTTCACCATGGCCTATCCAGAGAATGCAATTGCGACCAGAAAGAGTCTTCCTGGGTACTTCCGTTTCCGGGACGCCATTTTGGTTTTAGTTGCATGTGTTTTGTGGAGTAGCTTTCGCTGCTTGAATTTTCAAAGTTCTGGCTTTTTTTCGCTGCAGATTTTTCTGGGAAAATGTTGGTTCAAGTAATATGCAACTTGCCAGATTCATTTTCTGAAGAGCTATTGATGAGAGAGCGTAATGCGGGTACACTCTTGAAGAAGATTTGAAGCAAGCATTCGGACGTCAATCTGAACTAGTTATGAATAAAGATCGACTGCTGAACTGATTATGAGGCCGGGAAATCAATAATGATTCAGGCGGGATGATAATGACGATGTCGAATAGCCCATTGCAGCTGGGCCCAGCCCCCCCAAAAAAAGAAAATCGAAAGAACAACACTTGCTAGAGATTTCTTTAATTCTTAGACTGGAGTTGTTGGCTACAAGACAGGTGAATCCCCCCCCACAGTTTCCCTTGTTTTGATAGCCAGGGAAACACTGGGGTCAGTCCGTGGGTGTGTCCCCGATTTGCCTGTAGGAGCATCACTTTAGCTTTTTATTCAGAAGAATTTTGGCAGACTTTTTACGCGAAAACAAATTTATTTGTGCACAAAAGCAAGCAGAAAAGGATGAACATAAACTTCTGGCCTGAAATAAAAACTGCCTGTTTATCAAAAAGCAAAGAGGAGGGGGCCGGACAAGAGGCTACATTCATCCCAAGTGTGTGTGTGTTGGGGGGGGGGGGGGGGGGGGGGTGCTCAGTGCACTTGTGCAAACGCTCATTTTTGTTTGAAGTCAATCACAATCTAAGCCAGTATTCAGTAATCAGTATTATGTTATTTTTTCCCCTCAGTAGTTAGAAAGCAAATATCTTGTATGTGAAGCCTTCGTTTAACACAATGTGAACGTTTGGGTGTTGTTTTTGCTTCACATAAAAGTTGATTATTTTAGTGTGCATACCATACAGAATACAGAATGACTTTATAACTTTGTTCCTGAAGGTTTCAGTATTTGTTTCAGATTGGAAAATCACTCTGATGCTCCTAATCATGATGTTCTGTGGGTACAGTGAATTTAGGGAAAATTGTTTTGCACGGAGAATACAAAGTACAGTTAGTCTGTTCGTTTTGTTTTTTTTCCTCGGTGTACCAGTTCACTATATGTGGGGGGAAAATGGCTGTTTTGGATGGAGTGATGTCTTTGATATTTTTTTCATTACTTTTAAAGAATAGATAAGTTAAAACAAATTTTCTATTGAGGTTTCTTTATGGCAGAGTGTATGTGTTTGCGGAGTTACCTCTGTGGCATGGTATTCTCATAGTCATCTAGCACAAAAAGTCATGCGGTAGGCAGGAGGGTTAAAGTTTACTGGAGTTTTACAGATTGATTTATTGTCAGATTTACCAATGATTCTGATGATGGGAAAACGGATTGCGTGGAGGAAATTAGTATGGCGTCGCATCAGTACTGTACAAGCAAACAAAAATACTAGACAAACAAAGATCCAAATATAGGTTCCTAACTATCTCAGGTATTTAGTTGCAAACAATCTGTATGGTTGGGCAATGGCGCCAATCTGATTCCATTACGCAACTTTAAATGTACACTGGCGGCGGTACGAATAATATTCAAAAGGCATTAACGTGGCTGACAGTTGAACGCAGGCGATCAACAGCGCGGTTTCATTCTAGAAGTTGACTATAAGGAAATCCTCAGCGAACTCCATGACCTGCAAAATGATACCATTCGCAGCAGAAAAAGTCTAAAGGATGATTAAGAGAGCCGCCTAAACTTGTGCATAATTTCGAGACAAAAAAAATTATTGTCTGTCATTACAGACTTTACAATTTTAATAAAGGCATTGGTTTGAAGTTGACAGCTGTTATCGTATAATTGCTTTTGATCAAGAACAGTTCATGAACCATACATCATGATGCAACATGATCTCAGAACTAAATCCACAGATGCTTCAGAGCAAACAAGACTTTTTAAGCAGATGAACAACAGCTGTTCGGAAAGATATGGAAACTCCCCACAAGCGGTAAAGATGTTTAGATTGGTCACAGAGAGAACGAAGCAATTAAGCTGACTTTTCAAAACAAAGTATCAGGACTTTAGAAGGATTTTCATTGATCAGATTTTAGGCATTAATGATGAAAAAAGAAAGTCAATTGGGACAAGCCTGTATTTAATGGGTTTACAGTTTTAGAATTATCAAAGCTTTTTGATGTTAGAGATTTCTTTATGACTACTTTAAGCCCTTCGTATCAGAGTCCAGAGTACTTTACACCTTACAGAAGTTTTGTTATAGATATCCCTTACTGAAGACCTTATAAAGACATGAAATCGAAGTTAGCTAACGGCATGTGGGATGGTATGACACATCTGATCTACCTAAAGATTCCCTTTGCAATCAATTACTCATAAGAGGTTTTGGAGGAAAGATGAAGGAGAATTATCTGGAGGGGTGATAAGGAGTTTCATTGTTTTTTAAGGTCGAAAATGTACAGTATTTCTAGCCAGGGAGAAAACCATTAAGAAAGCAAAGGGACATATCTCGCTGTGTTGTGCAGTCAAACATATCACATGATCTACAAAGAAGCATTGTTCAATCAAAACATACTTTTATATGACAAACGAAAATATGATCTAAACTACATGAGATCCAACCAACAGTTGTAACAAGAAGTCATTAGATGAACAAACACTACAGAGTATTTGTTGATCCAGAGTTTTCATATGCAATTGGGCACTGAGAGAACAGCATAATTACATATTTCTTCCACGAAGAGTTTATATTCGGGTTCCTTTTTTTCCGGAAAATTATCTAGAAAATCAATCATCTCATCTTCCATTCATTGCAATTTTTTCTCATGTTTGCTTGACGTGCTCGATTTTTTTTATTATTTCAAGTATTCTTTTCCCCATTTTTGAGGATAGTCAAAAATTGGGATTTTTGGGCTGTAAGTGATCTGGAGGCAGTGCAGTGCAATGAATCCTCGTAATTGTTATTTATCAGCAGAATACGTATCATATGATTCTCGTATAATTCTCTTAATAGCAGAACACATATCATTGATTCTCGTATTAATTCCAAGTCTCTTTATTTATTTCATTCTTGTTTCGCTTGTTTCGTTCTGCGGCTCCAATTTTAGACTCAATTATATTTATGTAAATAAAAATTATTAAGCAACCGGAACTGTATTGGTGTGCGATTATCTGCAGTTCTTCCTTCACAAAAGATTTCTTTGAGGGGTGGTGGTATTGTTGTGTCGTTTCTCGTAAGAATCACGGGCGGATTCCCATTTTTAAAATTCTTTTTATTTCATACGGATCAACACTCAAAACTGGATCCCCCGGTTGCCCTGATTGCGGTGTCCCCTTCTGCTTTCCCGGTAAATAAAGGTGCCTTACTTTCAATCCAAATGTAATAGTTAGCTGGTTGTACTGGAAGTCTTCAGCAACATTTATTGTTTGTTTTTTGGATGGCTTCTAATGGTTTTAGCCCTTTAAATTCTTCAATATTCATTGCGCGCAAAAATGAGGGCGGCTTCTACACCTTTCTGTGTTGCGGAATTGTCACTCAGCTTCTTGTGATATGGTAGGAATCAGTCTTTCAGGGATAACAGTTGTTAAAGTTTTCAATAAGCCTGTGATCAGTGAACTCCTGGGGTGCCTCTTTTAATAGTAACTCTATGTTTTTAACAATAATTGATTCACTTGACCTTTAAATTCTTTTCATATCGACTTGAACATGCGAGGATAAGTTAGCGGGCCTCGTTGGTATATCAGTTGTTGGAACAGCAACAGCAAGAAGCACTCTTTTGTGTTAATGGTTCTGCATCTTTGTATCATGAAGCTATGGTCCATGACTGTAAGTGCGTTCTTAATTTCTTTTTTCGTTACTCGTTCATGGGGTATTTATAGAAGATCCATTTATGGGTTGGGGTCGTTCGGTATTGTATTCACAAAGTTGTGGTCTCAGTATTCGTTAGGCGCAGGTAGATTAAATTTGCCAAATCGCTTGTATGATAACCATTCCTTTGCTGTTTGTCACTAACTCTGCTGCTGGCTTGCTTTTTTAATTGCCGTGATTCCCTTCCTCTATCCTTTTGGCGAATAATAGATTTTGTCCATTTTTAGTCGCCAATATTTGCGCAACAACGTACACAACGGTCATTACCAATAGACAATAAAACTCGATTCTTGCATCTTTTGTTTTCTGATGGCTGATACAAGTCACTGAATTTTGGTGGGGGCATGGCTCAATGGTTTGCTGTTACAAGATAATATTCTTTTTTGCATGGTCACATTTTTTAATGTGTAAGCTGCATAGGTCCTGTTTTTTTCAGTTTTGTCGTGACTAATTAACTGCGCAATTCTCAGTTTATCAGAGGGTCGTGTGTTTTCTGCAGCTGCTAGTTGCTCCATTGCTTTGTTATGTCTTTTCTCTCGCCATTCACCGCAGTTTACTAAACGCGTAGTTACCTTTCGCTAAAAGCAAGCGCATTACCACAGCGCACCAATCATCTTTACGAGTGAAAGCTTTTTATAACTGTATTTTTTATTTTACATATTGATACTGTCAAGGAATTATTCCATTGCTTAACTAGAAAAATCTTTCGTAGCAAATGAAGCTGTAATAACAGCAATTCAGCTTTGCTGAGTCTCAAAAGTCTAGTTGCCAAGATCTGCTGGTTTAATTTTAACATGGTTTTTACCAAGCCTTGTGTCTCCTACACTTAGGCTCCAATAACAGCAGAATGGTAAACAAGATAGCCAACAAGTCTTTTCGGGGCGCTCATTTTTAAAAAAACAAATATAATTATATTTAGTAATAAAACTGACACAGGACGTTACTAAACTTCCTGAACTAATGATTACAAATGACCAGTTGATGGACAAGCTGTTATTCCCCAAAAGGAGAGGTGTATCTTTGGCAGCAACCATGCGGAAAAACAAACAGTTCCTCGGCAATGGAATTCAGCATAGAACGGATTCAACAGATGTAGCCACAGACATTATAAAGTATTCATAACAGGTATGTAGGGGGCGGCAACTGGGATACAAGAATGGTAAAAAGTGTCGGGCAAACGGTTCTTAGTTTGTTCACTATAAGTAGGCCGATTTGTTCCCAATGATTCTGAAAAGGCTTTATGTTGGATTTACCGCAGGATCCAGTTTTAACCACAGTCATTATTCTAGGAAGTGAATATATTACAAGATTTGGAAAAATTATTATCGCCGGCTAATCATGGGGATTAATTACTTTTAATCATTATAGATTTTATTTCCCTTCAAAATGACCGAGCCAGAAAATCATCAGAATTCCGGAATCAGAGGAAAAACAATTGAATCAGGTGAAAGTGGTCAGTAAACCCCCTTCCTGGCCAGGTTGCCAGCAGGAAAAAAATTAGCAGAGTGGAACAAACAAAAAAATTACAGTTACAGTCCAGAATGATCAAAGTGCCAGAGCCGCAGCCAGTTGTTTCAATGCCAGATATAAAAACGCCAGAACACGTTGTTTCGAGGCCTACAACAACAGGGCTGCCTTACACCGCCAAGTCTTCATATTTTCTTAAAGCAATTGTCCTTTTTGGCGGGCATTGCTGTTGGGGGTGGTTATTACGGTTATAAAATATATAACAAAGACAACAACACCATAACGGCCGGCCAAACAATCTCAACCACTACAATACAAAAGCGAACACAACAGCATGCCAGAAACGCCAACCAACAAAACAAAAAAGATTCATTTTGATCCATTTCAGATGCAATAGGACTTTAAGAACTTAATAAATAATTTAGTTGGACTTGACTAAGAACTTGGTTGTACTTAGAGGATGACTTAGTGATGAACTTAAAAGTGACTTGATTAAGACTTGAGGGGGCTTGATCAAGACCTTATTAGAACTTGATGTGACATTAAGTAGACACTTAAAGGTAACTTAAGTAAGAACTTAAAGGTTGACTGATTAAGGAAACTTACTTAAAAACTTTTTATTTTGCGCATAACAGTCAGCTAACACTAGCGTGGAAATCCCCCTACTTTAGAAACATGTAGAAATTGGCCGGGACACTGTTGTAAAACCCTAATTAGAGGGTCGGGGACTCGAGGCAGGCAGTAACCTTACGGCGGTCCCGGGTGCTCCTATGATACCTGTAATTACATAACTGTAAACCACCATAAGGCGGGGCTGGCGGCGCTCACCTGACCAGGTTAACTTGGCAACATTCTGGTGCAATCAGCAACCTTCTTGAACAAGAAGACCGATTTCCACATTCTCTACTGACTGCCGCACGAGAAGGGTTGGTTTTTGACTGTGCTCCGGGTGATATTGTGTTTTTGGCTGTGTTTTATTTTAACAATGGCTAACACGGTTTACCGAAAAAAGAACAGGTTGCGCTATTCAAGGATCACAAGTTTTACTTCACTAGCATGTAGTGTATTTGTCAAAAAAAAAACTAGGCGAAGACGGTTCTCTGCCAGCAAAACCCAAAAGAAGCATTTTGCTTTTTTGGAAGGAACAGAAAAGGAAAAAAGTGAACCGACTGCTTTGGGAAATTGAACGACTATCTTAAAGGTTTGTTGGTACAAGGAAATGAAAACGTTGAAAGAAATATTGCTGAACAAAGATATAGCCGGGTTTTCCAATACTGTTTGATTTGATGAGATGGTTCCGTATCTAAAAATAATGGCGCTGCATTGTTGAAAGTCGCGCCGAAGCAAAACATTCCATACGCGTTGATTGTTGGGCGCTGCTTGAGACGCTAAAGCAAGTTTGAAGAACAAAAGCTTCAAACATGGCGTCATTTTCTTAGACGCAGGTGAACATGGCTGATTCGTATGCTAGAAATACTTTTCACTTTCTGTGTGTTTGTTTAATATCCTAAATTTCACAAGCTAGGAATCAGTATTAAATGAACTGGTGTAGCAAAACGTTCAAACTATATTAGACTTGCAAACTGAATAGCGATTTTCGGGGTTCTGGCAAACCAAATAGATAGAGCTAGGCAGGACCTTAGTACATCTACCCAGTAGGAGCGGGAGTCGTGTGTAGCCAGCACTAATCTCCATATATAAATGCTCATTTCAAGACGGGTTGTACTAACTACTGGCACATTTAGAGCCGCCATAAAAGCTCTCGGCTACAGCAGTAAATGCTGTAACTCTGCCAAAGCCAGTTGCAAGCCTGGTTGCAGAAATGAGAAGGAGCACAGCATCAAATAGCGTCAAACGATCCTATGTGATCACTTGACCTGAAAAGCACAGCAGCAAACTAGGTCAAGTGATCAATAGGGTGTTTGACCTGCAAAGTCAGCGGAAACTGGGTAAAGACCCTAGTGATCATTTGGGGCCTATTTTGATTGAGGGGGGGGGGGATGCACACCCCCCTAACCACCCTCCCCCCCCCCCCACCCCACGCATCACACACTCAAGTCATTTTCTAAGTTTTAATCAAGTTACCCCCAAGTCACCCCCAAATCCTAATTAATCACCCAAGTCAACCGGGTTTTCCCCCTTTGAGACCAATGGTAGCGTGCCAAAATGTGTATCAGCCCTGTCAAAAGTTTAGTCTCTTTTTGACAAAAGTATTTTCTATTAAAAAAATTTTCTAAAATGCACATTTTTAAATAAAAATGCTAAAAGTGTGTGCGTGTGTGTGTGGGTTTTGGGGGTGTGTGTGGGGGTGTGTGTATTGCGGTATGCTTTGTGTGGTGTGTGTGACGCCGTTGGGTCAAAAGAAATAAAATAAGCTCACCTGTTAGCTGTTTGATATCCAAGCATTGAGTTGAATATCTTCTGATTCATGTAACACTACCAGTTCATGTCCTCTCTATACATATTGTCACTTATTCCAGTTTGGATTAATTGCCAAGAACCACAATATATACACTATTTACACATTTCACATGGTAGTTTACTGGTTGAGTTTCTTGCTGTAGGCACTCTTCAGTGCAGCAGACAGCGGCAAGTTGTTCTGTACCACGAGATGGCACACGATGGCTTCTCCTCTTATAACATCTTGATTGAGACTAGATTCACTGCTCGAAGGTGAAGGCTTTGCAAAAAAACTAGCCAGAGATGACTGCTTTCCTGCTTTACTCTCAAAGTCCTTGTGAGTCTGGTTCTCGATATGCCGTTTGCAGTCAAACATGCCGGCATGTTTGATCGAGAAATCTTTCCTGCACAATGTGCAATGAGCATAATGCTCCCCTCTTCTGGATGAAACAAGGCACGGGTTAGCGTTGATGGTATGATGACAGAAAGGTTTGATCGGCAACTTTTTTCTTCTTTTTGCTGGGAGAAAATTCGGAAGAATCAGCTTGGCGCTTCGACGAATTATTGTCAGCCATCTTGATCGAAATGAAAACCGACCGTAACGCGTTCAGCGAGCCGTTCTAACCTGCCCCCTAAAGTTATTGGGCAGTAAAGGGAAATAAGTAACTAACAGAGGCGGGGCGGGCAGTCCAGCTGAACGCAGCAGCGTGTCAGGCTGCTTGTATGGCGCGTCAAGTTTGTCAAAAGACGGCAACACGCAAAATAGCTTCAGTTTCGAAAATGCGTACCGGCGAAATTCTGAAATGCGTAGCGAGGTTCCTAAATGCGTATTTGCGTATTTGGGGTCAAAATGCGTAGAATTCTACGCCAAATGTGTAGACTAAACAGGTCTGCAAGTTCTTACAAAGGATTGAAGCAAAAACTAAAATTTAAAAAGTTTAGTAAATTAGTATTGAAAACGGATAATCCTACACAGTATGTTTGTTTGTAAAAAATCGTTATTTTTTGGGTTATTGAAGTCTTACTTGTCAGAGAACGTAAAAACACCGATTCTGGAGTCAACCGGTCGAAACTGGTTGAGACCGGTTGAGCCAGAATCGGTGTTTTTACGTTCTCTCGGCCAATTCCCTGGAACACTAATCTCATCCTGCTGAGGCCTATTACTGGTCTAACTTCCAATTCCTCAGAACCAAGGAAAGGTATGCAAAGAAACTGACGAACATTCCAAGCAAAAAAAGAGACCATAACTGAGGGGATGCAGTCTTGGATGAGTGTCTAAGTCAGGAACCGGTCCAAGTGTGATCGTCTTCAATAGGTGAGCAAAAGAAAATCCTTGAGGTCCCCAAAACACAGGAAGTAACCAAGGGCCAAAACAAGACACCCTCCTATTGAGAGAGAGAGAGAGCAAAAGGCACGAGGGAAAAAAAGGGACCAGTCCCACAATACTCGGGAGATCACTGGAAGGGGAATTCCCAAATGTTCAAAAGGCACCACCAGACACAACGCTCAACAAAGTTAAAACTCCATGCTCCTTCCTCAATTTCTGATATCATCATAAATTCGTACAAACGTAATTGCAACCATGAAAAAAGGACGCCCAAAGAAAGAATATTCAGCAAGAGAAGAATATTCAGCAGGAGAAGAAAACTCATTGACATCATCTAGGTTACAACCAAAGTCATCAGTGTGGGAAATTCCCAAAAGAAAGGCTATTCACAACATCAGCCATCCGCAGTATTAAAATAAAATGATAATTTATCCCCTCAAACATAGAGGTTCCCTTTAAACTAAAATCCATATGACTCAATGCTAAAATAAGATCTTTATCCTGGTGAATTTCCATGTAAATGTTCGTGTTGAACAGCATAAACATGATTGTCAAATCCCAATGAATCGCCATACCAAATCAAGCTCACAGCACAGATGGGTTAAAACAAATGCAAGAACTTTGTTCATGGTAATAAACAAGGAACCTAATCAGGGTCTGAGATAACAGGATGACAAGCTGCTGAATCAAGAATTAATATGGCAGATTTTCGCCTGCAGTTCTTTTGCATGTTTTGTTCATTGATATCGAAAAGGAGGATAAACTTGAACCAGAAGGATGAGGATGGAGGACAAATCAAAATAAGAAAGAGCAAGAGCACCCGTGAAAGCAAACCCATATCTTAGACAACCAAGCTGTTTTCTGCCTAACCATGGGGCACGGAGTGAGCATAACGAAGTTGAGCAGGAAATCATTCTAAATGTCTCCATACTGTCCAGCTTTTTTTGAAACGCGAGGTAATTCCCGACAACCCAAATCTTCTGCAGAAATCGCCTTAAGTGAGGAATACCAGTACCAGCAAAATGGGAGTCGAAAAGGGAATCATTCAAATGTCACGAAACTGTCCCACGAAATTGTCCCTCCCCCCCCCCCCCCCCCCCCCCCCCCCTCCCCCCCCCTCCCCCCCCCCCCCCCCCCTCCCCCCCCCCCCCCCCCCCCAAGATGTGAGGAAAATACTAAGTAAACTTGTGGCAGTCTCACTATAAAAGGATTCATACCAGGCCTACCTGTCAAAAGGTCAAGGTGCAACCTGTCCTTGCTTACACTGCATTGGTAGTACCCACTTGCCCTTGTAACCCCCTTGGAGCTCTCCAAACCAGTGCCATTTGCAAGGGTCCACTTCTTCTGAGGCCAACTTGGAACGCTAGAAACCAGCTGCTCTTCACAAACTGTTCGCCCGAGGGATGGGGTCATAGAGCATGCTGGGGGGGAGATGCTGGCCCCTCGCCACCACACCCAGGACCATGGCTGACTTTATAAAGCATGGAGCATTGGCTGCTACCCTTACCGAAACTGGCTGACTGACAGTGCGAAGTGAAGAAAGAAAAAAAAACACCGTGCCATGCTGAGGATGGCCAATCCTCACACCAGCTAAAGAAGTGAAGGATGAGCAGCTGGTGCAGATGACACAAGTCCCATGTAGATCTAATGTAGGCACTGGTCAATGACAGAAACATGGGGAGTTTGTATTACACTCCCTGTTTTGCTAGTATACTTACCATGTCAGACCATAGCATTCAACGGCAGTTTGTTAGCTCTGAAAGGCCGAATTTTTTGTGGCTAATGCAGTGATAAGTCAGTCATGTGACGCCCACCCTACTTCCGCCATAGGAAGAAAGCCGGTATCCGCTTCCTGTTGCTCACTCAGCGAGGCATGTACGCAAGGTAACCCTGAGAACCATAGCGCTAGAGGGGAAGGTAAGGCAGGCATTAGAGTCTGACATGGTAAGTATACTAGCCAAACAGGGAGTATAATACAAACTCCCCATTTTGGCGTCATATACTATACCATGTCAAACCATAGCAGAATTTAAAGGAACTGGAGGAGGGCCGAGTGCCCTAATGGTTCTTGGGGTTAGAGGGTGGAACAGATATAGCTGCATTAGCCGCCACCAAAAAAAACCCTTTAGAACCATCAGCCCTGGTCATGCGGATATCCCTTAAATAAAAGTTTATGAAGGGATTTTCCGAACGCCAGTAGGCTGCCTCCAGGAGGTGGTGCAAAGGGACAGAGTGCTGGAACACTGCGGAAGTGGCCAGCGCTCTGACCTCATGGGCCTGGGAAGATAAGACGGGGAGATCCTTATACGCCTGGGCGTAGGCAGATCTGAACGTCTTGGAAAGCCACCTAGAGATAGTGCCAGTCGAGATGTCCTTATGATTATTGGGGTTGATAGAAAATGAGATGTCTTTGGGAGGAGCGCCCGGGGCACGAGCATTCCAGTAGTATCTCAGACACCTAGAAGGGCACATGTCCATGCCCCCCCCCCCCACCTTCCCCCCTGCTTTCCCTTTTTCCCAAGATATCTGTAAGTGAGCGGATGACGAGGGAGGGAGGGCTGTGCCCGGTTCCCAATTCTCAGCTAAGAATTCGGGGAGAAACTTGAGAGAGACAGAACCATCCCTGTGGAAGGCAATGTCTCTGGGGTCCCCACTGAGGGCATGAATTTCGCTGTGCCTCCTGGCCCAGGCAAGGGCAAGGAGAAATGCGGTCTTGAAAGAAAGAAGGTCAAAGGGAAAGGGTGGCGATTGGCTCGAAAGGGGGTTTTCTGAGAGCGTCAAGGACAATGAAGAGGTCCCAAAGGGGGATGCGCCTAGGGGACTGGGACTCATGTAGAGCCACCCCCTAGAAATCTCTCTGAGAAGGAAGTCATTCTCAACGAGGGTCCGCCGAGCTGGCGAATAGTGGTACAGATGGCTGACCTATAGCCCCGAATGGAGCTAGCCAAGAGCCTTAACGAAGAAGATATGTGAGATAGGAAGTTGCCTACCTGGATATTGGAAGGGCGATCATGGGGAACAGAGTTGTCTGAGCACCAGGAGACCCATTCCTCCCATCGGTAATCGTACAGGGACTCAGTGCTGGCTCTGCATGAGGCTGTCGCTAAGTCACGTAGGTCTTGCGAGGCCCCTGCCCCAGCGAGGATGTCTAGGACACTGGGATCTGTCCGTTTGGGAGGGAGGGGCAGATGCTAGCAATTGGGCTGGCACAGCAGCCAGGCGTGCAGGCGGAGCATCTGTGGGTTGGAGTGGGGGCGACCCAAGCGAGGCTGTCTGAGCATGTCCCAACGAGTGCTCAACTGGAGAGGGGAACATGGGAGAGGGACTTGAGGTCCGGAAACCAGGACTGGGTCGGCCACCACGGGGTAATGAGGATAAGCTTGGGTCTTTCCAGCCTCGCCTTCCTGATCACCTTGTGGAGGATCAGGAATGGAGGGAAGGTGTATGCTATGAGGCCCGACCAGGGAAGGGAGAGAGCGTCGACTGCATACGCTTGGGGGTCGGGG
Source organism: Conus ventricosus (assembly GCA_018398815.1). Lineage (NCBI taxonomy): Eukaryota > Metazoa > Mollusca > Gastropoda > Neogastropoda > Conidae > Conus > Conus ventricosus. Next base: position 96,662,342 of record CM031604.1, read on the forward strand.
ACGGGAGAGACATACACTGGAAGATGGTGGTTGAATCGGGTGGCAAAGAGGTCAACCATGGGCCTGAACCAATGTTCCCACACCGAGCTGAGGGTTAGCCTGCTGAAGGTCCATTCCGTGTGGAGGAGGGACTTGGACCGACTGAGCGAGTCTACCAGGATATTGCGGGTCCCCGCTGTGTGTCTCGCACGGAGGGTGATTCCACGCGTGTGGCACCAGCGGAGGAGGGCCTCTTGTTCAGAGAGAGAGAGACTGAGGGAGCAAGCTTCTTCCCCCCCCCCACCCCCCCCCCCCCCCCCCCCCCCCCCCCCCCATTGACATAACAAGCCACCGAAGTGTTGTCCGTGAGCAGGAGAACAAGTCAGTGAGAGACCTGGGGTTGGAAGCGGAGGAAAACAAGCCTGACCGCTTCCAATTCCAGGACGTTGATGTGGAGATGGGCAGTCTGTGCGTCCCACACTCCCGAGGCATGAAGGTTCTCCAAATGGGCGCCCCAACCCGAGTTGGAGGTGTCTGTGTAGAGTTCCAGGGGTTGGGGTGGGAGGGAGATGGGAACCCGAGGGTCAGAGTGGCGGGATCAAGCCACTCTTCCGTAACCCACTGAAACCAAGGACCCAGGGGAATGGACTGATCCCAGCGGTCGGAGGTTTGAGACCATCGACGACGGAACTCCCTTTGGAGTTGGCGCTTGGGGACCCGGCCTAGGGGAATGAGGGACGAGAGGGACTCCATCATCCCCCGGAGGGAGGTAAGGATTCTGGCCGGGGTGTGGGTGGATAGGCGGAGGCGGGAGATGAGGTCCATAATGCGGGTGGACCTCTCTGGGGTCGGGGAGACCATCATGGAGAGTGTGATGAATCTCATACCCAGAAAGGAGAACTGCTGACTGGGGTTGAGTTTGCACTTGCTGGGGTCGGTGACAAACCCTAGTTTGGAACAGAGGCGCAGAAGATGGTTGGTGTGGGATTGACACCGGGCCCAGGAGGGAGCCAGGACAAGCCAGTCACCAAGGTACACCAGGAGGCGAATGTCCTCCCTGTCTGGCCAGGGAGGCCATCTCCTTGACCACCTTCATGAAGAAGGGTGCCAGGGAGAGGCCGAAGGGGAGCGCCTTGAACCGGAACTTCCGATCCTGCCACACAAACTGTAGGCATCGTCTGTGGGATGGGTGTATGAGAATCTGAAAGTATGCGTCCTTCAGATCTATCGAGGTTGCCCAATCCTGGTGGTGGATGGAGTCTCTGATCTGTGTCGGAGTGTCCATCTTGAACTTGGTGGCCCTGAGGAACTTGTTGAGGGGAGAGAGGTCGAGGATGGGCCTCCATCCTCCTGATGGTTTGGGGATGACAAAGAGGTGGGAGTAGAACCCCGGGTTGGGATGGGAGATCTCCGTGATGGCCCCTTTTGGAGGAGTTCTGCAACTTCCTAGCGAAGAGCCTCCGCCTGGCCCGAGGAGGGGTCGCTGGGAGAGGGAGGGGGAGAACGCATCAGAGGAGGGCGTTTGTGGACCCAAGGCAGGTGGAACCCCTCCTGTAGGATCGCTACTATCCATGGGCTGAGGCCCATACGTCTCCACTGGTAGGCATGCCGGGATAAGCTGCCTGCCAGAGGGGCCGAGGGGCCGGGGTGGAGGGGTGGGCGAGTGGGAAGGACAGAGAGGTAGCAGTCTGAATTGTCCCTGCTCCAGCTCCCCGTAGGTGAGTCCTCCAGTCACCTCCGGGGCCATCCCTGCTGGCCAAAACGAAAATTCTGCTGGGGAAGTTTCGTCTTCGGCTGAGAGGAGGGTTTAGAGCGCTTGGCGGGTCGTGTGGTGCGGGATGGGGCCTGCTTGGGATAGGGTTGAGGTCTGGTAAGGGGAGTGGAGGAATGAAAGGAGGGTCTGGGAGGGCGAGGCTGACGAGGGGGGGCCTGGCTGCATATGAGGCTGCCTGCTTACGCTCTTCAACTGAATGGGCGAAGAAGGCAGCGGAATAGTCACCGAAGAAAGACTGCTCCTGACCCGGAATGCACCACAAGGCGCCTTAAGCGCTGGGGCGAGATTAGCCTGTGACAGTATGGCATCTCTGCAGATCAGTAAGCAATTGTAGTGGCTCCTGGCTGCGCTGTCCGCCGAAGCCGAAAGGTGATGCAAGATCCTGTTGACTGGGAGTCGCATCAAGGGGTCGCTGAACAAGCGAAATTCAGTCTCAGGGTGTGTCTCAGAATACTGAACGTCTGAGGACACGGAGACCCGAGTCGTCCTCCTCCAGCCAGATCTCCTCCACCCGCTGCTGTCCCTCTCAGGGGCATAGAGCCACAAGTCCCCACGGAGGAAAAGGGGCTGTGGCAGCCCTGGGGCAGAATTTCCGTGGGGGCCAGGGTAACCTAAGAAACCGCAGGGGGGGGAGGGGGGGGTTTGCGAGAGAGCGTGGCCTGTCGTAACACCCCCCCCCCCCCCCTTTCCCAAGTGTGCACTGCCTCATACACCTCCCTGGTGGGATCCGTAGGGGCCCCCTGTGTGTTAGGGGGCCCAGTGGAGGGCACGGCAACCGAGCCCTCTATCCGCTTGTGTACGGGTTGGAGTGGCTGTGGTAACATGGTCACCAGCAGTCCGGATCGGGCAGGTTACCCGTGGTCCCGCTGGTCGATCCTCCCCCGGAGGAATGGGACCGTGGACGTTGCCCAAGTAAGGAGTGGAATAAGTCCGCTCCCCAACATCCTGTACCCCTTGGGGAAATGTCAACAATCGACCGGGATGGGTCGACCGCCAGGGGTCTGAGCGGCACAGGTCAGGGCTTGGCAGTACCTGCGGCTGAGACCCGGAGTTATGGCCAGTTTGATCCCAGGGACTGGGCATAAGTCCACCACCAGAGTAAGAACACTCTTCGTGCACCAGTGGTGGCTGCACTTGTGCACGGTGGGGGAGAGCGTCATGAGCCTGCGTGCTGTCAGTGGGGGGAGAGCTAATGGCACCAGTGTCATGAAGGTGAGTGATGGGTGGTATTCCGTATGCATCCCATCACCCATGCTGGTCCGCGCCTCGGTAAAATTCCCCGGGGACCGAAGGTCGCGTGACGCAGCATGATAGGAAGAGTTGTGTTGTCTCACCGTGCATAGGAAGGGAAGAAGGCAAGCCAGCCGGTAAAGTGGGGGGAGAAGGTGAATTCGGGTACGAATTCTTAAAGCGGGCTTTCCCTTTTAACTCTCTTGACAAGCGCGCGCCCGATAGCGCCCAACCGGAAATCACACAGCCAAAAGGCCGAGTGCCTGCCAGTGCCTGGTAAAACACGTGGCAACAATGGGCGCCGCCATGTTTCTCGTAGAAAAGGAACTCTCGCGAGAACAAGACTTCCTTCTTCCCGTACCATTTACTTCCATTTGCAAAAAACCGCCATAGTTCTCGAGTTATGAATTTTTTAAGTTTTGTGGTCGAAATGTTGTTTTTCACCATGGCTAACCTTGATTTCTGCCGTTTCTAATGAGATTTAGTGATGAAGATACTGTGATTTGTAGAATTTACGGCATAAGACTTAGTGAAAGTGCCGGGTAATGAAGCTTGAGAGTGACTTAGATTTCGACTGGGATGAGGTTCCAGATATGATAAACAACGATTTGGAAGAAAGTTCTGAAGAAGAAGATTTTTTTTTTCCTGAGTAAATGGCTCATGTGACATTCTTCAAACTTATGATATAGCAACATATATATTCGTAGGTATTTTTAAAATATTTTTCATTTCATTATTTCCTTTCCTCTCTTTTAAATTAATTTTTAAATTGGGTAACCATGTTCAAATTACGGAGTTACTTATCTTGCCGATGGTTTTCGGCATAACTAAGCTCAGGTAAGTGCATACTGAAGAGGATTAAGGGAGCCTTGGCTTTGGACTTACGGGGAATGTTGAAGGAAAGGCATTTAGAAATGGTGGCAGCTTGCCTTTTGCCCTTCAGACGCAGTGATTGTGCGTCTGCCGGTCAGTCAGAGGAGGTATCAAAATGATGGTCGCGCGTCTCCTCCACGGAACCCCCCTCTACACCGGGCCGTACGTTCTTCCATAGAAAGAACGGTTTGCTCTGAGAATCGGCAGGCGGGTCCTCCAGGGCAAAGAGCGACTTCTGGAAAGCAATGTTGCTCAACCCGTCAGTGCCCTTCACCATCTTGGGCTACGGTGGCAGAGCAAACACAGAGCACATGACCACAAAGTGGAGACAAGTTGGTGGATCGAGAGATCGGAAAGAAAACTCGATCGACCTTGTAATAATGATAAATAAGATCGAGAGATCGTAAAGATAACTCGATCGACCTTGTAACAATGATAAATAAGGTACTAATAAATGTGCAAGGGGAAACCTCCGTACCACTAAACCCAGGAACGACCGAACGTGGACGACCATGCGGTGAGGCAATATGGCGGAAAGGTAGACCGACGTGGAGTAAATAAAGATGGCGGATCGAGTGACTGGCGAGAATTTGATCGCCGAAGTGACAAGCAATGGAGTGCGAGAGTAAAATAAACTAACGCACAGCAGATATCACGAATCCAGAGGCCGAAAGGCAACTTGGTGGAAGGAGAATTTAGGATAAGGAATGGAACGCTACACCCGAGAGTGTAGGGCTGAATGGAAGATCGAAATGGAGACTGAAAACGAAGACAATGCGAGCCGTCACGCCATAGAGCGTGAAAATAAAATAATGACACGCCAACCATAAGCATCACGCAGCAATAGTACCCAGGGTTTAGCGCACGCCACAACAGAACAAGTAAAGAAGGCAAACACACAAGCAATCTTTACACAAAGCAGAAGTATAGGCGAGACAGAGCAAGAAAACCTGTCCTTATCAGGAAGAAGGCCGATGCTGAATGAGGAACACGAAGCGGACACCGGCTTTCTTCCTATGGTGGAAGTGGGGTGGGCGTCATGTGACTGTCTTATCACTGCATTAGCCACAAAAAATTTGGCCTTTCAGAGCTAACTAACTGCCGTTGAATGCTATGGTCTGACATGGTATAGTATATGATGCCAAATGAAAATTCTGAAGTCTGGCAGAGAGGAAATGTTGACATGAATGGATGGTGCAAAGATGGCAACTGTAGCGCAAACATCAGCCGTAACAGTTCTCTGAAATTTTTGGACCAAAAGCGCATGGATTCTACTTGAGAGTTAAATGCCAAGTCATATGAATGTTTCTGCTGATCCATAATAAAGCGCTCAAACTGGAGAGAGCATGTCTCAATTCTGTCATGTCTCTCAGCCTTTGGGCATCTACCAGGGTGATGGACATTATCATGGTAGCTGTCAGGCAAAGGACCAGCTCCATATCATTGATGACCTCAACAAGAATCAGAATCCAAAAGCCCTCGTCAAGGACCCTTCCATTCCCGAGCAAACTCTTTCTTTGCTGAGCTTTCTGGTGAACCTGGAGAAGTTGGATAGAATTCCCTTTCAGAACTCTGTTCACCTTGACGCTCACTTCCTTATGGACTTAAACCTGGTCACCTTTTGGACACAAAAGCCAGGAAGATTCAGATCTATGCTGAAATCCTATTCAATCTCAGTCAGCATCACCTTGCAGTTTCCAATCCATTATCTGACTGGCCTCCTCTGCAACAGAACTTGTCCCTCTAAGTCGTCTCCACCTCTGGCCCCTTCAATGTGTGCTGAGCGATGCATTGGTTCAGCTGACAGCAGACTGGATGTTCATTTGCCCATAACCCAGTCTTTTGTGTCCGCCTTTCAGCTTGGTTAAGCTCAACATGGTAAAAGTCTGGGGTGCTTCTTCTCCCTCCGTCGTTGCACACAGTTTGTGATGATGCAAGCGAATCAGGATGGGGTGCTAATCTCTATCAACTCTTCCTGGAGTCAACAGAAAGCAACAAATAATATAAACAATTTCTAGATGAGAGCAGTCTTTCTTGCCCCCTGCAACTGCTCTCAAATTCTGAGAGACAGTCCTCACTCCAGACTTAGCAGTCTCTCTCCCACCTGTTCTGTCAGTCCATGTAGATCTCCCTGCCATATGGCACAATCCAGGCACACTGAATCTTCTTGCTGACTTTCCAGGAAGGGGCAGGTCTTTCTCTCAGAATGGATGTTAAATTCCATGTTCAGATGTTCCCCAACTTTCCCCTTATTCTAGCAGTTGTAAACAAAGTGGCCAGAGAAAAATGCCAAGTGATTCTCATTTGCCCATGAAAATGAATGAAGACTTGTATCAATCTCTTGATCACTCATTACTAAAGTACCTATGCCACTGCCTGTGAGATTGGACTTGTTGCTTCAGCCCATATCGAAGAGATAGCACTCAGCACCCCATGTCTCTCTTTCTCCAAGCCAGTGTCTCTTCTGATCTCAGGGTCTGAGTCTAAGTCATCTTCCTCATGATCATATTCTCTCCTCTGCTTAAATTTTTCCAGCCTTCTTCATTTGAGGGGAAAATGTGGTGAAGAACTGAACTGAGATTTCACCAATCCTGTATCCACCCATCATAGAGTCCAGCTAAGGAGACAGGGCCACAAAACTTGTACTTTGATCCCTTCCACACCTCAGGAAGGTTATACAGTAAACAGCAACCAACAAACCATATCTTTCCTGATCATGCCTAACTCCCACAGATGGACAGCAGAGCACTAAAGGAGTTAACTTGGTCTGCCAAGGAATTCCCTGTCTCGACCTAGCCTCATGCAGCGATAGCCAACTGATACACATGGGTCAGTGCGTATCTCCCGTCTCAAAAAGATCCACGCCAAGAGACTGTATACAGAACCTGCCCTTTCAATCAGCAGGATCTCATTCCCCTCCATCACAAGTCACATCACACAACAAATGCAGTTGGTCTTAAGAAAACCTCAGAAAAAAAGAATGTCGAAAATAAGACTTGAAGAAGTGTAGAACATAGAAAAGATCATTAACTCTCTTACAACACAGCTGGATCTCATTCCCCTCCATCACAAGTCGCAACACACAACAAATGCGATGGGTCTTAAGAAAACCTCAGAAAAAAAGAATGTTGAAAAGAAGGCTTGAAGGGGTGTAGAAGACGGAAAAGATCATTAACTCTCTTAGGACAAAGGCCCCGATCGAGGCTCAAACTCACACACACGTTTCAGATGAAGGGCCATGATCAGGGTTTTTGTGTGAATTGAATTTTTGGAGTGGCACCCGCCTCTCAAATGACATCATGTTCTAATTAGAATATTCATTGACCTTTCCCCTTTCGAAAGCAACCAATGGTTGTAGAAATTTTTGCCGGGCGAGCCAGCCACAGGGTGTTTATGCAAGTCACTGTCCATGTGTTCAATGCATGTCAGCAATAGCGTCTCAACTCAGTACTACAGGGCAACCAAGCTCGGACAGAAGTCATCTTAGTCAGTGTTTCACGGCATTAAAAGTGTTATAATTATTTCAGACTGAAGGTTCTGACATTGAGGAAGATTTGATGACAGCAATGAGAATTTCTTTTATTTTTTTATAATGCAACATTACAAGAGTTGACAGGCGCGCAAAAAGAGGACAGTGCGCAGAGACAAATCACAACAGTTGCTGCAGGAGAAGTCAACTAAACGATAACACAAAAAAAAGTCAATATACATATCCACATGTACATACTTTCACTTATACACATAAACATAAACACATTCGCGCGCGCGCGCACACACACACACACACACACACACACACACACACACACACACACACACCACACACACACATACATAAAGCAATGAGGATTTAATTGAAAGTAGAGGTGAGAAGTTTGGATTCTGAACTTGAAATAGCAGCACTGATATCTGACGTGCGAGATAGGGAGATGGGTGGTGGTGATAACAATCTGGCAGCATAGGCCAAGCAGAGATGAAAGTGTGTACTGGACATGACAGAGGAAGAGTTTTTGCGGTTGGTGATGCAGGACTGGCATCAAGATCTTTAATTTGTTCCTGCGGTGCCACTTTTCACTGCTGAACATGGTTTACTCACATCACAAGAATGCCACGCCCTCTTCCACTTTTTAACAATTTTCCCAGATGAAAACACATTATCTAGCACCATGCAGTCAAGTCCAGGCTTTCCGACAAAGTATGTATATTTTACTATGTTATCATCCTATCACTGTTTCATTTTTTTTTTTAATCTCACTCACACACATATATCACATGTGTACACATAATCATATACACAACCACCCTCACACTTATGAATGTAATGACAATGATAATTACAGCATATTGACATATTCTTATATTTTTCAGGAGACAGCATGGCTGAGTAAATATTTAAAAAAAAAACCATCTTTTAGACTGATAATGATTTATTTTTCTGTTGTGTCAGGTGCTGTTGCTGTTCTGCAGTAGGTGGATAGGAAGCCAGTCCATGTCATCACCACCAAGGTCAACCCCCACACTATGACAGATGTGACCACAAGCTGTGGGCAACTCAGGAAACACCTGGTTGCCCAGGACCACATTCAGAACATGGCTGGGGAGGACAAAAGTGACCAGCTGAGGAACCTCTAAACCACAAGACCTAAGTGGTGGGAAAAGCTTTTCTTATACCTCTTCTTGGTTTTTTTTGTGTGTGAACTTGTGTAAATCGGATGAAGAAAAAAAGGATATTTTTCACTTGGTTCTTGAAGATGAAGGATGAAGGTAGGAAGTTTGATATTTTCACCCAACTGCTTTTAACCAGTTTTGAAAGTTTCATGTCCTTATCCTAACAGGGTTTCTTTCGTTACAAATAGTCAAGTCTCGTGGAAAAGTAAACACAAAAACTGCCAGCACCAAGTGAGTTAACTCTCAATAGTTTATTTTTTTATTTTTTTTTTAAAAAGCAATAACTATGTAAAAATATTAAAGTTTCTCAAATATTTTTTTCTTGGTAATGCATTTGTTTTGATTTGTTTCAATAAACTTTTCCATAAAAAACAAAAAATATCATGTGGGATTTTTCTGCTCCGACCCAGAGTTGAGTTTGCCACGGACTCAGCTGGGAAGACTGTGACTACACAGTTGAGTTTCATCCACTTAATGGATGCGTCTCTGAGAGTGTTGCTCAAATTTCCTGACCAATACGGCAGGTGTCTGTATCTCTCAGGCCTGGATGCTGGGATATATTATGAAAGGAAGCATAGAGTACAGCCCTGTCATGTAGTCTCAGACTGAAATGGAAATCCATAGCATCATCTTTATCATCCTCATTCTCATCAATCAGCATTAAAAAAAAGTCTCAAATTCTGTGGCCCTTCATGCCCTGCTCTAAATGGTGACCTCAGTTTAGATGTCCTCTCCAACGTCTGTGGCCTTGGTTTGGTTCCGTCATGGTCACGGTATCGGCGAGTCCATGGGGCTGTCACTGGGCGGACGTGGTGGCATCCTCTGGAGGGAGAGCTCACTCATGCCGGCTCCGCGACTAAGCAATTATTGTCGTCAGTAGGGGGCTTAGTAGGTGGTGTCCTGCGTATGTTAGATCAGAGCAGGCGCCACTGAACACCACGAAGTGATTCGGCAGCAGTGCAGTGTCTTTCTCCGGTGGGTTGCCTCTTGACGACTTGGGCACTGACTGCTCCATGTGGATTGCTGGTGCCGGGGCTGCGGCGGGACCAACCAGGGTGTGGCTGTGGAAGTGGTGCCGGTTACGAGCGGTGTGGGTGCACTGCCACTGAGGTGGCACAGAGTTTGGGACAGAAGAAAAAAATCTTTAAAAGATGTAATAATTTTCACACAAAACACTTGATCACCAGTGATAAAAGATCAAGAGAAAAAACTGCAGGGATTTGACAAAGTTGGAAGACGGAACAAGAAAAAGGTGGGTTACAGTTACACTTTATCAGAGTCCTCATCTTTAGCCAGTCCAACATGGAAGACCTTACCATGGGACATCAATTCCTTCTGCTGAGGCCAGTCTGCAACTTGGCTATACATGCCTAACAGCGTTTTGGAAAACTAGCCTTCCATCCAAATGATGTCCCTAGAGTCCATCCAATGATGTCCCTATATCACAGCTCATGGATTGCTGGACCTGCTTCTTTCAGACCTTAGCAAGGATCACCCCCCCCCCCCCCCCCCAATCTTCCTCCTAGGAAACATTGAGCATATTGGGTAACAAAACAACATACCCTCAATGCAGCAAGAAACATTGTACATTTTATCCAAACATAAATAAATAAATAAACAAAAATAAAACATGTAGACACTTGACTGCATCTTGCATCTGTATGAGTTGAAAAAAGAGTATAACCAAAACTTGAAAGAGACAAACAGTAACTGTGTAAAAGTGAAAACTACCTTCTTCTCTTCCAGCTCCTTGATCTCTGCCTTGACAGCCTGTTAAGCGAGATCTCCAAGCCTCCATCCGCCATCAGACTGCTCACCAACAGGTCTGTCATGAACCGCTGCCCGAACTCATCACTGATGCCTCACGACCTCCTGTGCACAACTCCTACATCTCACCAGAAGGCTCAATTGTACAGCTTCACATACAGCTCACAAGAGAAGCTGCCAACCTACTTAATCTTACATGTTGTACAAAGACCACAACCACATCTCATGTTACAGGTAATCACAGATATGGAAATGTTAAAATGGTACAGTACTTGCCCCCAACCCACACTCCCACCACCATCATCACCCCTATCCTCATTCCTGCCTTAAACAAGGCAAATTAAAGAGGAATTCTTCTACTAAAATTTGTTTTACAACATACTTACCAATCCAAACAAATGCTTTTTCCCACTTAGCATGGAACATTGATTTATCATCAGCATTGCTCCAAAATCAAAAGTGGGAGAGAATGGAACTAATCTCACCTTCTTCATATTTATTTGTCCAAATGCCCTACCTCCACTAGGCATGGAACACTGCTATTCATCAGGATTCTCTAAAAAAAAAATACATCAAAACGGAGAGTGGGGAGCTAACTCTACCTTAAACACAAGGAATGCAGGAGTGGTCTCTCCTGGCCAACATGTCAACCCACTCTACTTGCCAGAATTCAGTTTCTTCTTTCTTTGGCGAGGAAAACATGCTCTTTCTCTGGTCTCAAATTCTCTACCATGGAATCACAGAAGCGTTCCTTTGACAAAACTTTCCCTTCTCTAGAAGAATGTCCTTTACTCATGCAGAAAAATTTACAGAAGCTGTTACAGCTAGCCTCTGCTCTACAATTGCCGTCATTACAAGGAGCCTTGGCGCACACCAATTTGGCTGACATTTCTTCTTCATCTCCATTTTCCAGAAATTGCAACTCCTGTCAAGACCAGTTTCAACCCCTCGATAAGCATGAGACTGTGTTTTCTGCATGGGCTGTTCCTTTTTCATCTCCTGCAGCTCATGTGAGTGTTTGCCAGCTTCTTCTTGGTGCTCGGCGTTTTGCTTTCCGTTCGACAGTCTGCCAGTTTTGGCTGAGGTCACAACAAATGCTCCATGCTTCACTGCTTCAACATCGCTTCTCGGTTCAATGAAGACTGGCCAGCATCTCTCTCCAGCACCTTCTACAACCCCTATCCCCTAGCCAAGTTATTTTGGAACAGCGGCTGGTTTCCCAAAGACAACCAGGTAGGCATGGAAGAGTTTGCCACCAAGGAGCGATACCAGCTTTGAGAGTTGCTACGAAGCGCTCTCCTGAGGGGGGTGGGGGGGTGGGGTGGGGGGGTGGGGGTGTGGGTGTGTTACCGGTGCAATTAGGCACACCCAGGCATTGTAAGCGGTGCAATAGGGTGTACCCCAGGCATTGCAGGCAGGGAGGACAGGTTGCACTCTGACCACTCAAACAGAGTTATGAGTATGGATGCAAGCAAACACAAGTCTGCATGCGAGAAGAGATTGAGTATGATGCTGACCTTTATGATGAGTATGATTTTTCTCCAGCTTGGAATTCTCTTTAGCTACTTCGCAGTCAGCAAAACCTGGCCAGTCATTATGAGTCATTTTCGATGCTTGTTTTGTTGCCGGAATGATGATTCTGATTCGTTACCTCTCTCTTCCAAGGTTACACAGTTTCCTGAGGCCTTCAATGAAATTCTCGACTCCCATTTCACATGCTCTGATTTTCCTCAGGCTAAAGCCATCTACCTTGAAAATATCCTGACAATAGTATTCTTGTAATTTCTTATTTTGATTCGACCACCTCCTCGTCCATGGTTTGATTTTTAAACCTACTTTTTATGTTGTAAATAATATGTGCAAAAGTAAATATGGAGTTGAATCTGCCTACATGTGAACTGATCCTGATCCGGCAGCTCATCGCCACAAACAATTGCAGACATTTAGTTTCATTATCTTTGCTATGACCTTGATTCAGCACGACCAATCAGCGGAACTAGACAGTCGAGTATTGACATTCAAACTGTGGACACTTAGAATTCACAAGACCTAAAGATTCTCTTTTGTTGGCCCAGTATTGTCCAGTCAATGCACCCGATAAGGAAGTCAGGTTGTGGCGGGACAGCACCTTATTGGCTGGGGGCTGCCGAGCTCAGGCGGGCAGTAGCTGTCCAGTGAGACGCGAAGATCTCTCCAACCATCAGAAGCTACCCCTGGCGTCACTCTACGCCAATTGAGTGTTGACTTAAAACCGTTATCTGTTGCATCCCATGTTGTGTCGATGCAAGTAGCGAAGCTGGAGTGTCCTCTCCAGGTCATAGGTGCAAGTGAGTGAGTGTGGATGGATGGACGGATATACGCCTGGGCACTGTACTATGGAGGACAGGATGTTGCCCATGCAGCTTATCCCCCCCTCTCCACCTCACTGACGAATCCAAAGAAACAGCAGGGCTGTTAGTTTGGTGCCAACGCTGTCGCAGGACCTGCCGGAGGGTGACAAAGTTTGCCATCCAACCGCCTTAGAGGCTCCACTCGGGACAAAAGGATATGGAAGGTTTCTTTCTGATGGGCTGCAGGTTTCAAAAGGAATCCCTTTGAAAGGATGCAGAGGAAAATAAACGCTGAGACTGAATAAAACAAGAGGCCGAAACGAAGCCCAATTCTCAAAACGTCTCAGTGACTTTAGGGAGAAAGTCCTTGAAAGAAGCACCACCTTGAAAAGGGGCTCTCGTTAGAAAAGGTCGAATATCACTGGGAGCACAAACATCACTCAAAAGAGTGTCAAGCCAAACTAAAAAAAGATGTAAAGATTCACAAAGAGAAGAGAGGAGAGCAGCCGAAGAAACAGATGCCAAACTTTCACCAAATAAAGAATTTTCTGCAGATCATCTCTGCTAATTGTGGGAATCCATAGCATGCGAAAACATGCAGACAAAAAAGAACGTATTCCTCCACCGAGAAAAAGAAGAAAACTGATCTAGTGCAGGAAGTTCTGATTATTTTGAACTCACAAGGGCAGCATAACTCTGCCGCATATGCATAACTGAGGTAAGGTCACTTCCCCAGTCTCCAATCTTCTGTTTTAGGGAAATCCTGATGTATGGTGTAGTTCCATGCTGAGTGAAGATAAGGCATTTAAGTGAACAGGTATGGATGAGAAAATGTAATTTTCCCAAAATATCTAGAAACCAGAAAGGAGCCCAACAAAATGTCATCAAACTGCAGTCTGCATAAACATGATCTATCCAATCTGAGGAAAAAGTTTTGATATTTTTTCTGCTCAGGATTCCGGCTTAATCTGGAAGACTTGCACCCCTAGGGAGATGTTAACTAACAATTCAGTACTGCACACTTCTTTCAACCCCTACCTCCATTGGCCAGCAGTGTTGACAGGGCTCTGGCCCTTTCCTCCGCTGTGGGCAGGAGGATGGACCAGCCGCTCTGCAGGGTAGCCTGTGCGGCCATCTGGACAGTGGCGATCACCCCGCAATTGCTGGCCAGCGACACCACCCGCTGCTTCAGGCTATTGACCAGATCACATCCCTGACTCAGGCCAAGGCTCTCCACATCCTCTGCTGTGAGATAGCGGCATGGAGCTGCAACATCCACACAGTGTCACCACTGCCACATTAGCTGCACAGATTCTGCTGCATTATACTTGCAACTGTATGTATGTTGGATTGTGCACAGGAATCGTCCATGTAACGTGAAATTTTGCATGGCAAAATTTACAACAACAACAAAATTCAAACCATAAAATTTCTAAAAAAAAAAAAGATTAAAAAAACACACCAAAAAAGCCGCATTACTATAGGAAAGTCTACAAGCTGGAACACATTTGCACAAATCCTGGCTCTGAGGGCGATCTGTTTCTTGAAAGTTTCACAAACTATAGCAGACAGAAGAATGCAAGGTCTTTGTCACAATCTTTGCAGCTCAAACATGCTTTCCAAACATGTGCTGCAAACTACGAGCAAAGATTATTTCAGAGCAGTTCTGTTGTTGGGCATGTAACATGATGAAATGGTTATAGCCATACACCAGCTTCTAACCCTAAGGTCAAGAGGATTTAAACAAATAACCAAAAAACAATGCCTTTAGCATGTTAAATCTTTTGTATATTTTGGGGGTGGGGGGAAGGGGGTGGATTTGCTGCATGTGCTATGGACTTAGAATGGACAAAATGAACCACACAGTCAACTTTCAACCACTTAATGGTTGCCTCTCTGGAATTCTCAGATTTCCTTACCAACTCTGCACATGTGTACATTTATCAGGTCTGGTTGATACCAAGTTATCATATAAAAGGAAGCAGAGTACAGTCCTTGTCTTGTAATTTCAGCTCCAACAAATGGAGATGGGGTGTAGCAGGCAGAAAAGATACGCAGTACTAAAGAGAACTAATAAGCATCAGGTGGTTTAACGTGCAGGATCTTATCCCACAAATACTTCTATGGGGGTCACATTAGCCATAGAATGAAGGAAGCAACTAACAACTGACTAAATAGAAAAGAGTCATTGCAAGACAGAGCAAAACATCTTTCAGAAACATCTAGAATGAGGATCGAAAATCAAATTGTACATTGGAGCAGTAGTGCATAGATGGTCTGAGGTGTTCTCTGTTACCATGTTATCAGTGAAATTTGATCAAACAAGCAAGCAAACTGGCTACAGCTTGCATCTGGTTTGACATGGTGCTGTATATAATCCCAAATGGAATGATATATACTAGTCACAAGAAGTTAAGAGCCATCTCACAACAGCACCACCAAAGACAGAAAAGGCACAGATGAAGCAATTTAAAATTTGATATTGTTAATTTCATCATTAACCAAAGATTTCATAGAGGTTGCTATCAAATTCATTCAAAAACAGGGTAACAGTACAAGTTCAAATCACCACACCCCTCTTTTCAAAAGTCAGGAATCAGGTAAGCACATTTCCACAAAGTCAATATTGGGTGTGACCCTCGTTAGCTGCCAGACATTCAAGACAGCGACAGTGCATGGAATGCACAATATTCCTGAGAGTGTTCTGTGGGATGTTCTGCCACTCCTGTTGCAGAAATTGTGCCAGCTGGTTGACTTCTGCAGGAGGGGGGTGATTGTTGGCCACCCTTTGTTCCAGAACGTCCCACACGTGTTCAATTGGTGCCAAGTCAGGTGAACGAGCAGGCCAGTCCATCTTTGGGATTCCTTGCTGATGCATGAAGTCAGTGATGACTCATGCTCGATGAGGAGGAGCGTTATTGTCCTGCAAGGTTGCCCTCGGTCCCATGGTTTGAAGAGCTGGCTGGATGAGAGGCTGAACAATCTCATTCCTGTAGCGCAGTCTGGTCATAGAAGCCTGGATGACATACAAAGGTGTTCTGCCGTTGACATGGAAGCCACCCCACACCATCAATGAGCCTCCTCCATAGCGGTCAACCTCACGAACAGTGCAGTCTACAAACCACTCCCTGCCTGCACCAGACCCGTCTTCTGCCGTCATTGAAGGCAACAGTGAAGCAGGACCCATCAGTAAACAAGACCTGGGACCATTGCTGCCTGGATTGGAGCTGATGTTGCTGACACCAGGCCACACAGGCCTGATGATGAGGTGGTGTCAGGATGATCCTGATGGCTACACGTCTTGAGTGGAGGCCAAACTCGTGTAGCCAGTTGCCAATGGTGCTGGTGCCGACGTCCCTGTCCCTCCGTTCAAGTCTCAGAGTGCTGGCAGTAACAGTATGATTGCACTGCGTGGACATCCGGAGCAAGGGCGTTCTTCTGTTGCGCCTGTTGCTGGAAACGTTCCTGCAGCCTCTGGATTAGAGTGGCTCACTCCCAGTTCACGGCGCCGCAGGTACACTCAGAGCAACTGCATTAAGTTCGCTCAGCGCTTTGCCTTTTGACCCCAGCTAGGCAGTAACCAGTCAGCCACCCACTTCCAGACGCGCTCAGCGAAGACGCTGTACTGCTGTGTGTGTGAGTGTGGACGCTTCGAGACCTGTGCAACATCATTAAGTTATATTTACTGTGCAGTTGTTTTTAGACTATAATTTCTGTGTGTCAGCAATAGCTCAGTGATACTGAGAATGTGAAAACTGAGACCTATACATATTCGTGCTTTTACAAACTTCG
>CM031604.1:96678854-96688854 GCA_018398815.1 Conus ventricosus
GATTGGGATACATTTATACTTGTCTTGCTAATGCTAAGCATAGGCTCAAGTGTCCCTACATTTATACTGTTTGCATAATGCTTTTAGTTTTTCAGGAACTTTTTTCCTCTCCACACTTTCATTTTATTCCATTTGACTATCCTTCGCTGGCCTGCTTTGGGGCTGCTGTTGGATTCTTTTTTGAACTCTTGGTGTTGAGAACACCACAGACTTGTAGACTGTGGTGTGTCTCTATTTGACGCCAGGAGCACAGGCACAATCAGCCGTGTCTCCCTGATGAGTCCGATCCAGTGGACGAAAGGCCTAGAGCAGGCAATACAAATAGATCTGCCTTCGAGAGGGATTACGATGGTTCCCTCAGGCAGCTAGTGAAGGGTTTCTCATTATTTAAAATATATTCCCCCTATTTCTTCAGCTTCATTTTTTTTTCCCTCTAAAAGTTCAAATCTTTGCCAGTTCATTACTATAATAATTGAAGAATTGTTAGCCTGCACTTGTTTTTCCCCCACTACTTAATTGTTCAGCTATATATATATATATATATACACACATATATATATATATATATATATATATATATATATATATATATATATATATATATAAAGAAGAAATAAAACAGGAACCCACTGTGTAGATTTTGGAGTTTTATTAGTCCAATATTTCGGTTTAAAACCTTTCTCAGGGACTGCACTGCACTGTGATGTGCCAATGAAGAATGAAACAAATAAAACAAGAAGCAAGCCCAACAGAACTCATTAAAGAGTCAAAACACTGTTACAGTTAACTGATCTCATCATACATGGAACATGAATTGCATGAATTAAACTTTCCAAGACTGTGAACTAAAATCACAAAATATTCATAAAGCTGACTGAGCAAACCCCAAAACAACCCACCATGTTGACACTTAGAGGGCCATTACTCCTTATTTAGTACTCACACACACACACCCTCACACACAAACACACACTCTCTCTCGTTCTCTCTCACTCACACACACACACACACACACACACACATATATTATTATCCATGCATCCAAACAGACACACACACACACACACTCTCTCTCTCTTCCACACACATACACCCCCCTCTCTCTCCCCCCTCCCCACCCACACGTGTGTGTGTGTGTGTGCATATATGCAAAAAGTCCACATACCAGAGAAACATCAATACTGGATTCTGCATCGTAGCCCAGCGCACGCGCGTGCGTGCATGTGCGCACACACACAAATGCAAAATGCATAAAGTCCACACACCAGAAACATCAATACTGGATTCTGTATCGTAGTCCAGCGTTTAAGTCTTTTCTTTGGTTCAAACCCTTGAAGAGCGTCCCCAGATTCGCCTGCCAGAAGATCTCTCTGTTCAGGAGTTGGTTCTCTTTTTTGACAGCCTCAATCGGTACAATGAAGAGGAAGTCTGCGCTAGGGTCTTTAGGGTGGTCACTGGCATGTACGTGTTCTGACATTTTGCATCTTGTGGTACGCTTCAGCTTGACATCACTTTTGTGGCCTGCCCAGCGTTTCTTGAGGTTCTTGGTGGATCCCACGTACCACAGGTCAGGATGCTGACGGCAGCGCAAGAGATAGATGACCATATTGGTTTCGCATGTAATGTGCTGCCTTATTCTCCACCTGCGGCCATCCCAGGAGAAACGAAACACTCTGTTTTCTCTGAGTGACGGCATGTGTCACACTTATGACATGGAAGAACCCAGGGGGGCCATCTTGGGTAGGTGTGGGGGTTCTTTTGGGAACTGTCGGCATGTACATTTGTCCCAGGTTCCTGCACTTCCTGTCTGCAGCCACAATCTTGTTTCTTGGGAAGATTTCCGCGTTGGTCGGGTTGGCATGTAGAAGGTGAAGGTTTTTCTGGATGATAGCTGACTTTGAGGGTACTCTTGGGTCATACGTGGTGATCGACTGTTGTTCACCAGTTTTTGATCAAGTTCTCCCATAAACACATCCACGTAATCGCATGCGTGGCATGGGCCCATCGCAGTGCCTGAGTTTGGGGCTGCGAAGTGGGTGGCTCCTTCCCCATCAGTGTAAGAACAGCTGTTGTTTTGTAGAACTACCTGTAGTGCTTCCATAATGCAGTCCTTAGGCATTTTCAACGGAGATGGGTGGAGTTCTAGTTGCTTCTCCACAGCTGGTATTCCCATAGAATTGTCGACAATTCTTACACTGATGGGGAAGGAGCCACCCACTTCGCAGCCCCAAACTCAGGCACTGCGATGGGCCCATGCCACGCATGCGATTACGTGGATGTGTTTATGGAGAACTTGATCAAAAACTGGTGAACAACAGTCCTATCCAGCTGCTATCTTTCCAGAACCCAGGCGAGAATGACGACAAGCCAAAACATCTGGATTGGACGCGTTTTAGAGACGACGGATTCACAATTCTTCCCAATGCAGAAAATGTTGCAGAATTTGCAGAATTCCTTCAGACCCTACACCCTGGAATTGAATGGACAATACAATCTGGTGAACAAAAGGATTACCTGGACCTCTCAATTACCATAACGACAGAAGGCAGGATTGCTACGGATGTGTTTTCCAAGAATAGCAACTCCTACCTTCCCCCATTCTCCTGCCATGCCCCATCTGTTTTAAGTGGCCTTGCTGTAGGCATCGGCACCCGCCTCAGATGCTGATATCGGATGATGCCACCCTGGAGAGGAGGATGGAGGAATATGCCAAGTACCTGACTATGGCGGGCTGGAAGTGGACAAAGGCTCTGCGGGACATAAAGAAAGGAGCCCAGAGGAACAGGCAAGAGCTTCTAGCCGAAAAACCCAAGAAAAGAGAAAAGAAGATCGCCTGGATCACCACGTATGACCCAAGAGTACCCTCAAAGTCAGCTATCATCCAGAAAAACCTTCACCTTCTACATGCCAACCCGACCAACGCGGAAATCTTCCAAGAAACAAGATTGTGGGTGCAGACAGGAAGTGCAGGAACCTGGGACAAATGTACATGCCGACAGTTCCCAAAAGAACCCCCACACCTACCCAAGATGGCCCCCCTGGGTTCTTCCCATGTCATAAGTGTGACACATGCCGTCACTCAGAGAAAACAGAGTGTTTCGTTTCTCCCTGGGATGGCCGCAGGTGGAGAATAAGGCAGCACATTACATGCGAAACCAATATGGTCATCTATCTCTTGCGCTGCCGTCAGCATCCTGACCTGTGGTACGTGGATCCACCAAGAACCTCAAGAAACGCTGGGCAGGCCACAAAAGTGATGTCAAGCTGAAGCGTACCACAAGATGCAAAATGTCAGAACACGTACATGCCAGTGACCACCCTAAAGACCCTAGCGCAGACTTCCTCTTCATTGTACCGATTGAGGCTGTCAAAAAAGAGAACCAACTCCTGAACAGAGAGATCTTCTGGCAGGCGAATCTGGGGACGCTCTTCAAGGGTTTGAACCAAAGAAAAGACTTAAACGCTGGACTACGATACAGAATCCAGTATTGATGTTTCTCTGGTGTGTGGACTTTATGCATTTTGCATTTGTGTGTGTGCGCACATGCACGCACGCGCGTGCGCTGGGCTACGATGCAGAATCCAGTATTGATGTTTCTCTGGTATGTGGACTTTATGCATTTTGCATTTTGTGTATATGCACACACACACACACACACGTGTGGGTGGGAGGGGGGAGAGAGAGAGAGAGGGGGGTGTATCTGTGTGGAAGAGTGAGAGAGAGTGTGTGTGTGTGTCTGTTTGGATGCATGGATAATAATATATATATGTGTGGTGTGTGTGTGTGTGTGTGTGTGTGTGTGTGTGTGTGTGTGTGTGTGTGTGTGTGTGTGTTGAGAGTGTGTGTGTGAGTGTGTGAGAGAACGAGAGAGAGTGTGTGTTTGTGTGTGAGGGGGTGTGTGTGTGAGTACTAATAAGGAGTAATGGCCCTCTAAGTGTCAACATGGTGGGTTGTTTTGGGGTTTGCTCAGTCAGCTTTATGAATATTTTGTGATTTAGTTCACAGTCTTGGAAAGTTTAATTCATGCAATTCATGTTCCATGTATGAGATCAGTTAACTGTAACAGTGTTTTGACTCTTTAATGAGTTCTGTTGGGCTTGCTTCTTGTTTTATTTGTTTCATTCTTCATTGGCACATCACAGTGCAGTCCCTGAGAAAGGTTTTTAAACCGAAATATTGGACTAATAAAAACTCCAAAATCTACAGTGGGTTCCTGTTTTATTTCTTCTTTATTTTCAAACAAACCAACAGAAGAACCACGTGGCAAAACGTCGGTGTGGCATTAGAGGAGGATTTATTACTGAAATTATATATATATATATATAATATATATATATATATATATATATATATATATATAATATATATATATATATATATTGTGTGTGTGTGTGTGTGTGTGTGTGAGCACACACACACACAATTTATACATAAAGTGTGTCAAAGGATTTAAGAAAACAGTTTCGTTTTTTTGTTTTCTTTTGTTTTTGGTTTATCACCGGCGTACAAGAAATTCTGTTTCTCTTTCCCTCCAGCCGATTGGTCTGTAGCTCAGAATATCCAAACTAAAAGGAAAAAAAAAAACAAGGAAAAAGAAAGAAAAGGAGGAAAGAAACAAAGAAAAAGGCTTTGTATTCTCTAGATCATGTATTGACGAAGGAGGAAAGAAACAAAGAAAAAGGCTTTGTATTCTCTAGATCATGTATTGACGAAGAGCTGGTTTCTAAATCCCTCGTTGAGTGTCTTTCTGTCAGTAGATTATCCTCCTTACAGGGCCAATGTGAATATTGACAAGCAAAAAAACAAAACAAGAAAAAACAAACAAGGAAGAAAAAGACGAAAAACGGTGGAAAGATGGAATGTAAATGTAGAGCGAGCCCATTGAGTTTCGCTACGCATACGAGTTCGAGGACGGATCCAGCTTTTCTTTCTTTCCTAACCCCCCCCCCCCCCCCCTCTCTCTCTCTCTCTCTGTAGGCGTGTGTGTGCGTGTTTCTCTCTTCCTTTAACGCTGCGAAATAGGATATTTTCCGATATTTCGTAAAATTCTCAACAGATAATGCATGGATCGTTAAAAATGAAAACAGAAAGACAGAAAGAAAGGAAGTTAGAAAGAAAAAGAAAGAAGGAAAATGAGGTTCTTAGAAGTTTGAGATCACTGAATTTGTATATAACGTAAAGTACCGATCTGGATTACGATCCGGATCCAGTTATGTCCCACCCAGTCGCACACACCTGAAGCACCGACTCAATCGACCAAGCTGGCCTTCCATGTCGGCAAGAACCCAAAAAGGGGCGTTGCAGTCACGGTAAGTCTAGTTCTGCCTTGCAGTCACGTGTAAGTCAGTTCTGCCTTGCAAGTACGTGTAATTCTATTCTGCCTTGCAGTCACGTGAAAGTCTAGTTCTGCCTTGCAGTCACGTTTTAAGTCTAGTTCTGCCTTGCAGTCACGTCTAGTTCTGCCTTGCAGTCACGTGTAAGCCCTAGTTCTGCCTTGCAGTCCGTGTAAGTCTAGTTCTACCTTGCAGTCACGGGTAAGTCTAGTTCTGCCTTGCAGTCAGTGTAAGCTAGTTCTGCCTTGCAGTCACGTGAAAGTCTAGTTCTCCCTTGCAGTCACGTTTTAAGTTCTGCCTTGCAGTCACGTCTACTCTGCCTTGCAGTCACGTGTAAGTCTGTTCTGCCTTGCAGTCACGTGTAAGTCTAGTTCTGCCCTGCAGCCCACGTCTAGTTTTGGGCCTTGCGTTACGTGTAAGTCTATTTTCTGCCTTGCAGTCACGTGTAGTTCTGCCTTGCAGTCACGGTAAGTCTTGTTCTGCCTTGCAGTCACGTGTAAGTCTAGTTCTGCCTTGCAGTCACGTCTAGTTCTGCCTTGCAGTCACGTCTAGTTTCTGCGTTGCAGTCACGTCTAGTTCTGCCTTGTAGTCACGTGTAAGTCTAGCTTCCCCACCAAAGGGACGACTGAATAAGACCTCGACCTTTCCTGACCTGTGAGATGTAATACACTGACGATCTTCTTTATGATCGATGTCAGAGTTCTCATCGACGTGCGCCATCTTCAAGAGGGACTCCATGACAATCGTACGCACTCGTATACTGATCGCATCCACCTCACGACTAGTTTACGACAGTCACAACTTTTTTGCCCACCATTTTCACACGGCAAGGTCGTACGCTGAGAAGCGTGCCCGCACAGTAACCTGTATTCGACCGATTTCGATGTGTAGCGCGAATGAGGGCTTTTCCCGAGTGAAGGCCGCGAAATTTAAGCTTTTTTTTTCCTTTTAACTTGGAGAGTATTTGTTTCCTTTTTTCCTCATAAACGTGTGGCTATATCTGGTCGTACACTACTCATGTACTGATAAAGACCAGGTTTAAATGAAACATTCGTAAGAGATGGGGGAGAGAGGCTGTGCGTGTGAGGAGAGGAGGGGGGAAGGATCGCAGAAGCCAGGGTAGCGGGGGGGGGGAGGGGGCAGATAACAAGAGGAAGGTAGCAGAGGGAAGGTCGGGAGTGTGGAGGGGAGCAAGGGGGGGTGAGGAAGGCTGTTCAAAGCAGCTGGGCCTTCGCTCTCCCTCCGCGGTGCGGTCGGTGTGTGTTCGAGAGCATGATGTCCTGTGTGTCTGGTTTTAGAGAGCACTAACTGTCTGTTGGTCTGTTCGAGAGCACTGACTGTCTGTGTGTCTGTTCAGAGAGGGACTGACTGTCTGTGTGGGCGTTCAGAGAGCACTGACTGTCTGTGTGTCTGTTCAGAGAGCACTGACTGTCTGTGTGTCTGTTCAGAGAGCACTGCTGTTGTGTGTCTGTTCAGAGACACTGATGACTGTGTGTGTGTGTTCAGAGCACTGACTGACTGTGTGTGTGTGTTCAGAGAGCACTGATGACTGTGTGTGTGTTCAGAGAGCACTGACTGACTGTGTGTGTGTTCAGAAGCACTGACTGACTGTGTGTGTGTTCCGAGAGCACTGACTGTCTGTGTGTGTGTTCAGAGAGCACTGACTGTCTGTGTGTCTGTTCAGAGAGCACTGACTGGGGGTGTTTCAGAGAGCACTGGGCTTCTCTGTTGTCTGTTCAGAGAGCACTGACTGGGTGTGTCTGTTCAGAGAGCACTGACTGTCGTGTGTCTGTTCAGAGAGCAATGACTGTCTGTGTGTCTGTTCAGAGAGCACTGACTGTCTGTGTGTCTGTTCAGAGAGCACTGACTGTCTGTGTGTCTGTTCAGAGAGCACTGACTGTCGTGTGTCTGTTTTGAGAGCACTGACTGTCTGTGTGTTGTTTAGAGAGCACTGACTGAATGTGTGTGTTTAAGGAGCACTGACTGACTGTGTGTCTGTTCAGAGAGCACTGACTGACTGTGTGTCGTTCAGAGAGCACTGACTGCGGTCTTGTGTGTGTGTCTGTTCAGAGAGCACTGACTGTCTTGTGTCTGTTCAGAGGCACTGACTTCTCTGTATGTCTGTTCAGAGAGCATGACTTCTCTGTGTGTCTGTTCAGAGAGCACCGACTGTCTGTGTGTCTGTCGAGAGCATGACTTCTCTGTGTGTCTGTTCAGAGACACTGACTGTCTGTGTGTCTGTTCAGAGAGCACTGACTGTCTGTGTGTCTGTTCAGAGAGCACTGACTGTCTGTGTGTCTGTTCAGAGAGCACTGACTGTCTGTGTGTGTGTGTTCAGAGAGCACTGACTGTCTGTGTGTTCAGAGGGCACTGACTTCTTGTATGTCTGTTCAGAGAGCACTGACTTCTCTGGTGTCGTTCAGAGAGCACCGACTGTCTGTGTGTCTGTTTAGAGAGCATGACTTCTCTGTGTGTCTGTTTCAGAGAGCACCGACTGTCTGTGTGCTGTTCAGGAGCACTGACGTGTGTCTGTTCAAGAGCACCGACTTCTCTGTATGTCTGTTCAGAGAGCACTGACTGTCTGTGGTCTGTTCAGAGAGCACTGACTGTCTGTGTGTCTGTTCAGAGAGCACTGCTGTCTGTGTGTCTGTCAGAGAGCACTGACTGTCTGTGTGTATGTTCAGAGAGCACGACTGTCTTATGTCTGTTTTAGAGAGCACTGACTGTCTGTGTGTCTGTTCACACTGACTGACTGTGTGTGTGTTTAGAGAGCACTGACTGTCTTGGGGTTGTTCAGAGAGAACTGACTGTCTGTATGTCTGTTCCACTGACTGACTGTGTGTGTGTTCAGAGAGCACTGACTGTCTGTGTGTGTGTGTCTTAGAGAGCACTGACTGTCTGTTCAGAGAGCACTGACTGTGTGTGTGTTTCAGAGAGCACTGACTTCTCTGTATGTCTGTTCGGAGAGCACTGACTGTCTGTGTGTCTGTTCAGAGAGCACTGACTGTCTGTGTGTCTGTTCAGAGAGCACTGCTTCTCTGTGTGTCCCGTTAGAGAGCAAATGACTGTCTGTGTGTGTGTGTTCAGAGCACTGACTGTCTGTGTGTGTCTGTTCAGAGAGCACTGACTGTTTGTTTGCCTGGTTTCAGAGAGCACTGACTTCTCTGTGTGTCTGTTCAGAGAGCACCCACTGTCTGTGTGTCTGTTCAAGAGCACTGACTTCTCTGTGTGGGCTGTTCAGAGAGCACCGACTGTCTGTGTGTCATGTTTAAGAGCCCCTGACTGTCTTTTGTGCTGTTCAGAGAGCACTGACTTCTCTGTGTGTCTGTTCAGAGAGCACCGACTGTCTGTGTGTCTGTTCAGAGAGCACTGACTGTCTGTGTGTCGTTCAGAGAGCACTGACTGCGCGGTCTGTGTGTCTGTTCAAAGGACCGACTGTCTGTGTGTCTGTTCAAAGAACACTGACTGTCTGTGTGTCTGTTCAAAGAACACTGACTGTCTGTGTGTGGGGTTCAAAGAACACTGACTGTCTGTGTGTGTGTTCAAAGAACACTGACTGTCTGTGTGTCTGTTCAAAGAACACTGACTGTCTGTGTGTCTGTTCAAAGAACACTGACTGTCTGTGTGTGTGTGTTCAAAGAACACTGACTGTGGTGTGTGTGTGTGTGTGTGTGTGTGTGTGTGTGTGTGTGTGTGTGTGTGTGTGTGTTTTGTGTGTGTTTTGTGTGTGTTGTGTGTGTGTTCAGAGGGCACTGACTGTCTGTGTGTCTGTTTAACGAACACACTGTCTGTGTGTTGTGTTCAGAGGGCACTGACTGTCTGTGTGTCTGTTCAAGAACACTGACTGTGTGTGTTTTGTGTGTGTGTGTGGGGTGTGTGTGTGTGTGTGTGTGTGTGTGTGTGTGTGTGTGTGTGTGTGTGTGTGTGTGTTCAGAGGGCAACTGACCTGCGTGCTGTGTTTTTCCCATCCAGAAGTGACGTCGTACAGGAGCTTGTCGCCCTCCCTTTTCCTTGTAGGTCTGTGGAGGTCACAGCACTCACTGTTACTCACCCCGACACGCCAAAAGAGGAAGTAACTGGGCAGAGAAACAACCAAACCGAAAAACCCAAAAACCCAAAGCAAAACACAACCCAAAACCTAACAACAACAAACCCCCAAAACAACAGACACATCAGCATACCCAAAAGCAAAAACAACAATGAAAAGCTGGTGGGAAAAGCGTAAAGACTTTGTTTACTGGGTCTCACGTTTCTCTTTGTATCTCACACACAACACACAAAACCACACACACACACACACACATAATATATATTTATATTTATATATTTTTAATATAAATTATATATATATATATTTATATATATTATATATATATATTATTATATATAATATATATTTTATTTAAAGGGGTTCTCATATTATAATATTTTTCCCCCATTTTTCTTCCATCTTCAATTTTTTTTTTCTTTTTTTAAAGTTCAAATCTTTGCCAAGTCATTACTATAACGACTGAAGAATTGTTAACCTGCACTTGTTTCCCCCCACTACTTAATTGTTCAGCATTCTATATATATATATATATATATATATATATATATATATATTATATATATACAACAAACTAATAAATTCCAAGGATAAGTACCGAGCACCGTTCCAGCAACT
>CM031604.1:96693854-96699761 GCA_018398815.1 Conus ventricosus
AGGCCTCCTCTGTGGACACACACAATGGAGGCCTCCTCTGTGGACACAGACAAGGAGGCCTCCTCTGTGGACACAGACAATGGAGGCCTCCTCTGTGGACACAACAGACAATGGAGGCCTCCTCTGTGGACACAACAGACAATGGAGGCCTCCTCTGTGGACACAACAGACAATGGAGGCCTCCTCTGTGGACACAACAGACAATGGAGGCCTCCTCTGTGGACACAACAGACAATGGAGGCCTCCTCTGTGGACACAACAGACAATGGAGGCCTCCTCTGTGGGCACAACAGACAATGGAGGCCTCCTCTGTGGACACAACAGACAATGGAGGCCTCCTCTGTGGACACAGACAATGGAGGCCTCCTCTGTGGACACAACAGACAATGCAGGCCTCCTCTGTGGACACAGACAATGGAGGGCCCCCTCTGTGGACACAACAGACAATGCAGGACTCCTCTGTGGACACAGACAATGGAGGCCTCCTCTGTGGACACAACAGACAATGGAGGCCTCCTCTGTGGAACACAACAGACAATGCAGGCCTCCTCTGTGGACACAGACAATGGAGGCCTCCTCTGTGGACACAGACAATGGAGGCCTCCTCGTGGACACAACAGACAATGCAGGCCTCCTCTGTGGACACAGACAATGGAGGCCTCCTCTGTGGACACAACAGACAATGGAGGCCTCCTCTGTGGACACAACAGACAATGGAGGCCTCCTCTGTGGACACAACAGACAATGGAGGCCTCCTCTGTGGACACAACAGACAATGCAGGCCTCCTCTGTGGACACAACAGACAATTGGAGGCCTCCTCTGTGGACACAGACAATGGAGGCCTCCTCTGTGGACACAACAGACAATGCAGGCCTCCTCTGGGGACACAACAGACAATGGAGGCCTCCTCTGTGGACACAGACAATGGAGGCTCCCATACCATGCCCAGACCTACTTTGAAGAAAAAAAAGAAAAAAAAGGAGGAAGGAGGTAGGGTGGGGAATGCATGGGGGGGGGGGGGGATATTTAAAAGACTCGGACCTTCACTGAGAAAAGTGGGGGGTGGGGGGGGGGGTGGGGGGGGGGGAGGGGAGATTTGGACCGCAGCTGGACAACAAACATCAGCAGGGAATGGAGATGACGCAGTCAGAATGACGATGTGGGCCTCAGAATCAGCGGCAGGTCGAGGTGAGTATCGAGGACCAGAGACAGGATAAGGTCGGACTCGTCCGCTCTCGCTCTATCTCTCTCTCTGACAGACATTTATTTCCCAAAGGGTAACAGATAATGGTGTCCACAGAGGAGGCCTCCATTATCTGTTACCCTTGGAAATAAAGAAGATAAAGATTATCTTTGTAGGCGTGTGTGCGTGGTGTTTCTCTGTGTGTGTGTGTGTGTGTGTGGTGTGTGTGTGTGTGTGTGTGTGTGCGTGCGTGCGTGCGTGCGTGCGTGCGTGCGTGCGTGCGTGCGTGCGTGCGTGGGGTGTGTGTGTGTAGCCGTGTGTGTGCGCGTGTGTTTCTTCTCTCTGTGTCTCAGTGTGTGTGTGTGTGTGTGTGTGTGTGTGTGTGGTGTGTGTGTGTGTGTGTGTGTGTGTGTAGCTTTGCTTTTGCTTTGATGGTGAGATTAACGTCCTATTGGCCTGAGGCCCTTAAGGACAAGGTTCATGCAGACAAAAGTCTGCATATTTGTGGCAACTGTTGTCGCCTGGCAGTAGTGGGTAGTTTCAGTGAGGGTCGTCGCATTTGTCTCCCAGGGCTCGCGTTCCTCTTGAACATTGGCTCAATTCTAGTCATTATCTTCTTGAAAGTTGGTTCAAGTTTGGTGGAGTTGGTCTTGAACGTTGGTTCAGTTTCAGGATCTTGGTCGACCGACGATAGGCGTCGGTGTGTGTTGCCTGCTGTCCCCCAAACATCAGGCTGTCTTCAGGACCACCGGGCGCCTTCTTCATGCTCGGGTGGCGATGGTCCTGTGCCGCGTGAGGCCGCCTCAAGGAGGGAGCAGGACGAAAGTCGCTGGAGCGCTGCACGAGTCCCTAAAAACTTGGCGGCACTCGCTGACTGCGGCCGAGAGGCAATTTTTCAGCCCAACCCCGTAAGGAGTGCCCCCATGTCTGTCACCCTTAAAACAGCACGGTATTCCAGGCCACGGTAGTCGCAGTCAGGCAGCGCTCCTTCGTCAATCGCCCCACACCTCCAGGAGCCGTCCCCCGGCGACACAGGCTAGACCCGTCGTCACCCACATGGCTGGAAGGCTGTCTGTGCCGCCCAATGACGCTGACCTCTCACGTCAGCATCCTTCAAGGGAGAGCTGCCACCTCTCCCCTGGTGTTGACTGCTATGCCACGCGTGTGTAGCCGTGTGCGTGCCTGTCCCTATCTGTCTCTCTCTCTCTCTCTCTCTCCTCTCTCTCTCTACTCTCTCTCTCTCTCTCTCTCTCTCTCTCTGTCCGTCTGTCTCTGTCTCTCGCTGTGTGTGTGCGTGTGTGTGTGTGTGTGTGTGTGTGTGTGTGTGTGTGTGTGTGTGTGTGTGTGTGTGTGTGTGTGGTGTTACCGAAACAGTGTGTGTGTGTGTGTGTGTGTGTGTGTGTGTGTGTGTGTGGTGTGTGTGTGTGTGTGTGTGTGTGTGTGTGAGACCGAAATGGAGTCTTGGGCCTGGAGGGGAAGTAGAGAGAATGTTCCTCTAGTGAATACTCAGCAAGTCAGTAGTTTAACAGCAACAATGAGCAGACCAACAAACCTCTGTGTGTGCCTGCGAGCGCGCACGTTAATGTATACTCAGAGGCATAAAAAACGCGAAAACAAACTGTATAGAAATTTTGATGTAATTTGGCTACCGATTCCTTTGAACTGGTAATAGAAAGTGAGAAAAAGCAATCGAACACCGCAAAAGTGTCCTTTCAAAGTTCATTCTGGTAGAAAATAAGGTCACATGAAACTTGACCTTGACCCTGTGTTAACAGCAGAATGTCAGTATCTGGTGTGACCACCTCGAGCATTGATCACAGCTGTGCACCTGCGGTACATCGAGCGCACCAGAGTGTTGGTCTGCCTCTGGGGGACTTGCCACCACACCTGCCCACAGCACAGCAAGCTGAGCTGCTGTCTGGGGTCTGGGGTTGAGCTGGTTCAACTGCCTCTGAAGGGCATCCCAGAAATGCTCTATTGGGTTAAGGTCGGGAGAACGGGCTGGGTGAGGCAGCAGATTGATGTTGTTCTGCCTCAGGAAGTTTCTGCGTAGCACGGGCAGTGTGCGGCCTTGCGTTGTCCAGCTGAAACAGGTTCTGTGGATGCCGCTGGAAATGCGGCAGGATGTGGGGCCTCAGAACTTGGTCGATGTAATGAACAGCAGTGACCCCCGTTACCACGTCCTGGACCCACATTCTGGAAGATGACTGGCCCAATACGGCGATTTATGCCGATAGCCCCCCAGATCATGATGCTTTCACCACCCCATGGGTCCCTTTCGGTGATGTTGGCATCCGTGAAGCGTTCCCCGCTCTTCTCCAGATCCGGATGCGGCCATCGCCTGGGTCGACGCAGAACCGGCTTTCATCACTGAAGAGGACTCGGCCCCAGTCCCGATGGCGCCAATGCACGTGGATCTGTGCCCACTGCAGACGGTTCTGGCGATGCTGGAGTGTCAGGATAGGTCGCCGGGCTGGACGCCTGCATTGGAGACCAACTGTGTTCAGTCGGCGACGCACGGTCCTGTTGCTGATTGGCCTGCCATGGTTGCCGACGGTGTTCCTGGCTGTGTTGGCAGCGGTTTGGTAAGGCTCCCGTCGATGCTGACGAAGACGATGGCGGTCTTGGGCTGCTGTGGTGACCCCGGTCTGCCGCTCCTCGGTCTGTCATCAGTGGTGTTTCTGCTTGAAAGCGGTCCAGAAGCGATAGACGGTGGAAATGTGGACTTCCGAATGCGATAGCGACCTGCCTCATTGGAACCCCGGCCTGCAGTTGCCCCATTGCTATGCAACGATCTTGACGAGAAAGTCTCGGCATTATGTTGGCGCCTCTGGAAGGGATGATTTGAACTTTTTGGGGTTTGGAAATTTATAGCCCCACAATGGGGGCCACATTGAGTTGCAATTCACATTGATGCACGTGGCGTAGGTAGTCCACATGGCAAATGCACTCCTCGTGCCAAAAACGCTGACCCCGGCAACATTCACCCACTGTTACGGGTTACAACCGGCCAAGACACCACGTACTGCTAATGTTTGCACGTGCCAACGACATTGCTTACGTCCTGTTCACAATGTGAACAATCGTGCACTGTCTCTATTTTTTCGCGTTTTTTATGCCTCTGAGTATATATAGAAAGATGTGTGTGTGTGTGTGTGTGTGGGGGGGGGGGGGGGCGTGGTGTGTGGAGAGACACAGGGAGGAGTGTGGAGGGGGGGGGGGGGGGGTCTTACTTTTCACTTCTTTTTCCGTATCGGAGCCAAACATAGCCAAGTTGGAATCCTTCCAGTCGTTATTTCTTCGCTTTCACCAGACCTGAAACACACACACACACACACACACACACACAAACACACACACCACACACACACACACACACACACTGGATTAATGTCGCTTGAGATCAGAAAGGACATCTGTTCGGCCGTGTTCTGTACCAGGTAGCACAAATATAAACGAGTTGTTTTTTTTTTTTTATTGCACCACAAATACTGTTTGGGTGAAGCATTAGTGGGTCTTTGCAAGAGACATTAACTTTGAGATCCTTTGAGCTCCGGGTAAGCACACCCATCATGTCACCCGTGACCTAGAACTGGGCCAAGCATAATGTATTCAACGGGAGAACAGGCCAGACCTCAAATATTCACTGCATGAAACGGTAGCATTTGTATACCTGGCACCGAAAGAGTTTCCCCCCCTTGTTTTCGTCAGTATTGCAATATAAATAATGATAGTTTATTCCGAGCGTATGCCTTAATTGGGTCATGCTTTTGGATCAAGATGACGTAACATCACGTGATTGAACCGCCCAGGGACGGACGGGATGGACGATGGAGGTATGTATAATCAAGTCACGCAGTAGTTTCCGGGTGAACTCACATGAAGCAAACGTTAATCGTCAAAATAAACTTACACGTTTTGTGGTGTCGCTATCGGGGGGCAGCGCACTGATGCGTGATGAAAAACGTTTCACGCGACTTTTTACGCCAAATTTTTCATGAATTTAAGTCACACGATTGTACGTCTCCCCCCCCCCCCCCCCCCACCCCCCCCCCCCCCCCCCCCCCCCCACCCCCCCCCCCCCCCCCCCCCCCCACCCCCCCCCCCCCCACCCCCCCGCCACACCAAAAGTAAAAAAAAATAAATAAAAAGAAAAGAAAATGAAATAAATCACGAAACCTGTATAACATTTCAATTATACTACCTTTTATGGTTACACGCTCCCCCATTACTTTGTACATCAAAATCGACCCGAAATTCATGTAATGACATTTTAATTTTACATATCTGTTTATAGGGTTACGCCTCCCCCTACCCCTCACCCCAATTGCGAATTTGATTGGGAAAAGAGGCGTAAATTTTCAAGTTTAAATAGTCCTGTAACCGCGATGCAGAGTTGTGATGTTTAAAAGTTTTGAACGTATCACCTCCCGGGCGGTCTACTTCCTTTATGACGCGCGTTCGGTTGACTATGTTCTAGCGACACCCCCACACTTGATGCTTGCGTAAGTTTTTTTCCGGCCTGGTTCACTCTTTTCTCTTCCCCTTTTCCTCTCTCTCTCTCTCTCTCTCTCGTAAATACGGCTTGAGCCGCAATTTTAACTCCCCGCCTCCCAGAAAAAGGGCCCAAACCGCAAATGCTGACTTTCAAACACAGGTCTTAAAAAAAACCCTGCTTTTAGAAAACCGACCACACGCAATAACTTTTTAAATGGGTTTTTTA